>VYZV01004631.1:1853-32606 GCA_013401275.1 Pandion haliaetus | reverse complement strand
GGCCTCCAGGAACAGTTCAGCCAAGGAAGGCCTCACTCTGAGCCTTACCTCTACAAATCTCTCCTGAACAATTCTGCAAAATGCACATTTAAAAATATTTAGAGATTACAATGTAGAGAATAACTACTTGGGAATTTTAAAAAGTGCTGGTCATTAACCTACATTAATTAACATCACTTACAGTAACCAGCAAACTTAGTGGGCAGCTGACAGGAGACCTATCTTGACATAGTTCTAGCAAAGGACTATGTTTCTGGTTTTTTAATCCATCCACTGACCATTTCTTTGAAAGAATTCAATGCTTAATAAAAAAAAAAAAAAAGGAATTTAAAATGACATACTAATATTTGGTACCTACACAGAAAACCACTGCTCAGGATGGAGTATTTGATATTTTATTTGGATGAGGATCAGCTCTTCTTGTAAGCTTTCAAAGAACTTTTTAAGAACACTGACTCTGCCAGGAGGGAAACAAAAGAGGTCATCTCGAAATATTTTGTAAACTTAGATGGGTTGGTAAAAAAATCAAATTTCTTAATAATGATGTAGTTCAAGTGGCACAAGTGCACTTGAAATTTGTGTGAAGTGCAGGAGGTTTCTGAACAATTCTTGCATGCAACCTAACATAGTTCCTAAATTATGCCTTCAAATTGTTATTTGTTTTTTTCTGCCACCTATAATTTTTTTCTTTTTTAAATATCTTACTCTTTCTGTTTTCTTTCCTTCTACCTGTTTTAATTTGCCTTGTATTTATTTGTCATGTCTTATTAAGAATGAAATTTCTCCAGGGCAGGGAACTTGTCTTATTTATTTTTATAGAATTCTGCCTAAATATATGCTATTATGTAAATTATTTTAATTTTAAAATAATAATACTTTCCCATCAAGACTGATTTTGAGGTTTGCACTCAATTTTTATTTATTATGCTCCTTATGTTGTTGCCAAGTTGGGTATTTTTTCATGCATATTCAAATACTTAACTTTCCTTATTGAGTGCCTAAATTAATTTAGTTTACTTAAGCAGCTGGTTTTCCTGTGAGAAGTCCCAATTTCAGGAGGCAAAATCATAGACCCACTGGAGGTAATTAAAATTTTACCTTTTACTTTACCAGGGACAAGATTTCACCCACAGCCTCAGCAGGTAGTGGTCCCTGTGCCATCAACTGCTATTAAGCTGATTGTAAGGCAATCTCTGATTCCAGTTGCCATGAAATGTGGAAGAATCTATACTGCCCTCCTTCATTCAACTGATTATGTCAAACGTTTCATTCTACTCGATATCACTTTCTTCAACTTCTTTCACTTTTTTCTTTCTGGTTTCTGCTTTTCTCTGCAGTTATGCTCATTTCTTTAACAAGAAGAATGTTTTTGCCTGACATTCTCCCCTTGGCAAATGGACCTCCCCTGTTTCTCTGAGCTATGCTTTTCTTATGCCTTCTTCACCCCCTGTTTTCTTTGGGTTTCTTCCCCCCACCCCTTTTTTAGTGATCTTGATCTTCTCATTCCCAAACTTTTAACTTTTTTTAATCTTAGTTCTTCCAAGTCTACTCTCCTCACCCCCACTATTAATAGCATTCTATTGCTTTACATTCATAGTGAAAAAAACACCAACCTTGTCCTGAAGAAGCTAAATATTATTATTATTACCCTTACTTTCCAAACAGGAAAGCAAAACAGAAAGGCAAAGTGATTAGACAAGCGGGAGGAGGAGTCAGTGTTTAGATCTGGGACTAGCACACAGAAGACAGTCTGCAATTTGTCCCGTGGCTAAGATTTTCTCCTCCTATTGGGATACCCCTCCCATGGCCATGCGATTATATTGCCTGCTGGGCTGAAGCAGACAACAGCCACATTGTCATTTTGCAGCAGCTTGGCCTGTTTCCACTGTTTGCAGCTCACAGAAGGGCCCCTATGAAATCAGGGATCAAGTATAAATTACACTGAATAGGCTGAGACTAGTTTTGGGAGTCACAACATCCAGAAACTCAAGAGGGCCCAAGATTCACAAACATCTGAATATGTCTCTGACATACAGACCTAACACTCAGTGTGCACTGGCAATCTCTGTGCAGACTATATTGTATTTCTATTTGGCGGGGGGGGAACCCAAACAAAAATAAATAATAAAAAATGAAGCTGTCTTCCTAAGTAATTTCTTAAGAACTGTGATTGTTTGTAAGAATATTGTCACCCCATTTTGCTAATTATTGAAAGAAAGAAAATCTAAGAATTAGTTTATGAATTCTGGTGCATTTTTACTGGCAGTGAGTTCACTTTATACCAGCACAAATATAGGATGCTACTTTGGGGGGAAAAAAAAAAAAGTGAATTTCAATAAAACTGAAGAATAACCACCGAGGGTGTTTGTTTCTTTTAAACATTATACACAGCTGTTGTAATGTTGGCAAAGATGTGTGCCAGAAAGCTACATATCTGATACTACAAACTGTTTGTTTCACCCTTTATTCAGTAACAGCTGGTAAAACGGTATTTAAGAACAGTTTTGATTTAATCTAATGAGAAACTATGTTGCAATGTACTGTACTGCTTGCAGAAAATAATTGGACAAACATTGATTTTTATGTTGCTATAATAGTTTCATTTTCAATAAATAGGAATTTATATGCATAGTTATTTGCTACAATTCCTCTCTCCATATACAGACTAGAGATTTGCTTGCAAACAAAACGAAAAACCAAAACAAACCAGTCTTGAAATGAAGTTTAGCTATTCGAGAACTGCCAGAACTGGAGAAGATCTCCCTTAAGATTTCAGTTTTATATTCAACTGACATTAGACCAAGCTGGTGTCAAAGGCAACCAGACAGTGAGATCTACAGAGAGGCAGAAAGAAATTAGAGCAGAACCAATACCAACAAAACAGGAGCATAAACAGAAGACAGAGCATGGAGGGTAGCATAAACCTGACTTTATTGCTCAGTTTCATATACATACCAAGTATCATTTGAATTATTAAATATCTGATTTATGTATTTTAAGAATGAAATAGTTCTTAAATACACTGAGACGACAAGACAGCAGGCAAAATATAGTATCCACAAGGGCTCTGACTGACTCAAAGCAGCTGTTTTCCTCCATGGATATGAATACAACTCTAATTTTGCTTAATTTACGTCAGTGTAAATCAAGGTCAGAATCAGGTCTAAAAGTATATATTTAGTGAGAATTGGTAATTTACTGAATTATTGGGTGAGCTGGACACCCAATCATTCATACTAATTAACTGTTACTTACCTTACCATTTTGCACTACAACTAGCTCTATCAAAGACAAAGGCTGGACACCCACTGGAGAATAATTCACTCAGTGGATCGTTCCTCAATGTCCAAATCACACACAACATGTTATCCCTTCTCCCTCAACAGCCCTCCTACTTTATCCCAAGAGGCTTTTCATTCTTAAGCACCCTCACTATCCTCAGGCACACAACAATCCCCCTCAGCTTTATGTTATAAGTCATTAATCTTGTAGATGGCAGCACAAGTTCTCACATCACTTCAGACCCTTCAAACTGAAAATACACACAGAAAAATAGAAATGTAGTATAAGAGCCACAAGGAGTCTTTCCAGGAAAAAAATATGACCAACCCATGGCGGAGCATCAGAGAAGCTGGCCCAAAACAATATGGTGGTGAATCAGTCTGTGCCACTTGGGCTGGTGGTCAGGGATCAGTCCCCAGACGTACCAGTGTAGACATAGCCATGGGTGCCACCATGAAGACAAAGTTTTCCTTTGAGGTCTAAATGGAAGTGAAACTGTAATGAAGCAATCATGAGATGACCAGGGTTTTGGATACGATGTCTTGCCTTTAACTAAAAATTTAATCCAAATCAAATACATTTGGTCTAAAATGGTTTTAATTCTTCCCAATGTCATTATTTCTCCATCTCTTGCAATCTGTGTTCCAGGTCCACTTGCCATCTGTACAGCAGTGTATACAGAAGAACAAGAATCATAATAAGCTACCAATGAAAGCCTAAAAATAGTACTGCTTGTAGTGTTACTTCTGGTTATAGTCTTGAAATATTCATACGTTGGCTGCTTTCTGATAGATCTTTCTATTTAGTGTCTTTCAAAATACAAATTAGTTTCAATTTTAAATCTCAGCATTAATACTAAAATCCTGTTCAGCCTAACTTTACACCTGACCAGCAACATCTGGATCTCAAAGCCTAGAGAGACAACTGATGTACATACCATTCAAATATTTCATTATATCTTGTCTGTCTCTAAACATACCTATTTATTCTTCCTTTTACTTAAGGCTTGATCTTTCCTTTTCTCCTAATTTTAATCATGACTTTCCACTTCTCTTTGAATCGGAATTTTATCTTCTCTCTTCTTTCCTGTGTTTTTGAACAACCTTCTTTTTTTTTAGTACTATTTCTTCTGTCTTCTGTGAACACTATTTTAATTATGATTTTCTGCAGTGGAAATGAGTGTGACTTCTTATGTACTTTCTCTTTTGAACTCAATTTTCTTCTGGTGAACTGTAGCACCGTGTGTTGTCCGTACTTTATCTTGCCTCCACTGTACAGAGCAAACTGACTTTCTGATGTGGGAGCATGTAATTTCATAAACAGAAGTAACTCATTTGAACTTGTTTTGGAACTAGAGAAATCACTTTGTTCTTTTTCATGCATCCTAAGGAAGCCGTAAACTGAATCTGAATTCCTTTGGGCTTTTCTCTGCTCAATTTAGCCACGTTTCCTATGGCTTTACCTACCCTGCCCCTTATCTGCAGCTCAGGTGCATGCACCAGTTTAACATCCTGTGTATCGGGAACCAAGAGGAGCACAAGAAGCCCTACATTTCTTTCTTACGTGATTCTTCTGTGGGTGATTTAAATCTGTCCATATTTTAGGGTTTCCTGGAAAGTATTTTGCAGAGGCCGACTTAGTAACGCACACCATCAGCTATTTCTAAACAGTTTTACATATATCCAAGCAGGCATTTTTTCACCTATTAAGAATGAGCCCTGTCATGTAGTCATCCTTTGGACGATTACAACTTCAGCTTAAGTTTATTGGGACTTTTCAGTGTGACTCTCACACAGGATGAAAAACACTCATGACATCTGGTACCTATTAATTTGGGAATTCACAATTTAATACCTTCAGTGTTATGACTGTCTTACTTATTTGCAAATACATTTCAAAGTGTGTTTACTTGTGCTTATAATGACATTATGCTGAGAATATTTCCCCCTCAAAGGAATTTATCATATTTTGTTTGCTATTACCAACATGTTTTTTGAGCTGTTAGCCTGAAACAAATATTTAGACAAGTGAAGGAAGTAGTATTATTATTTCTCCCATTGCACATTAGTAAAATGTAAAGTACTGTGCACCTAGATTGTTATCTGTTTCTGATGAAGCTTGTGATTATATTTTCTGGGTTTAGTTTGAAAGCTAAGACATCTGTTTATCTGGTGCATACAGAATAACTCTCATGTCTCTTCATCTCTAAAATTTTCAAAGGCTTTCATTCTGTTTTAAATCCTTTGAAGAAGCAGTAATCAAAGACAAAAATTATCAGAGGTACATTTTTGTTTTCCAAACAATGAAAATAACAACGCTCACCCTACTCCGATTTCAGGCACTTGCAATGAAACTTCAAACCTGGAGATTTGCCACACAAATCAAAAGTAATATGGGTAGCAGCAAACTCCAAAGTGCTGGCTGGATTACAGTTAATATTGGTACACCCCCCCCGACTTCAATTCATCATATAAATTTAAACCAGGCATTTAAATAATAAAGACCAATAAGGCAATGCAAAGACTTCAAAAAACATATCCCATCACAGCATGACAATGCATCAAAGTTTTTTTCTTCTCCTTCTTTTTTATTCAGATAAAGAAATCAGGGAGAATAATGGTGAAATGCCTTTATAGCACAAAAGCATTCTGAAAACAGAACACTGAACAAACAATATTTTGCCATTCAAAACTGATTTTCAATTTCAAAACTTAGGTTGAAGTAATATTTTCCAAGAAGGAATCAATATATTCTTGAAAAGAAATTGGTATTGCCATTGAATTGTTTTAAGTAAGTTTTTTTTCTGCCAAATCTATTCAAACTACGATTGTATTTAGCACTTGAGGGAAAAATTAACAGAGGTCTTTCTTGAAGAAATGAAAAGTTTGATATGCATTTTTGATTCATTTATTACGTCTACATACAGCTCTAGTATGACCACGCTACTTGGAATAGTCTTTGGGCAGAACAGTGAGAAAATTTAGTCAAGCTAAAAATTAGTAGGAATATGTGAAAAGTTTTTGCAAAAATTGTAATTAATTTGTGGTAGATTTGGATACCATGGGTAAAATCCCACACAAACTTTAAATTCAAACATGATCATTAAAGATTTGTCTATTATCTTTTGTTTTATTAGAGATTGCCATGATGAGGATCATAGTTAGAAAAAATTCTGCAGTGACAGGATTCCTGCCACCCAGCTTTAGATCTCTGCACTGTAGTCAACTACTTAGGTAATCATCTTTTACAGTCAATGCAGAGAAGCACATGTCTCTAGTCTACTATTCACCTGATCTGTTATAGACTTCTGTTTTAAGATGAAGTGAATTGCAGTCTAGAAGCTTCTGTACAGGGAGCTTGGATGACTAGCTCACTGGTAGCTCACATCTACATTATAAGCATCTACATTTGCTCAAAAGGATTTCCTTTGAGGTCTGTGTATTTCATTCTGCTTTCAGTTTGTCATAAGTCCTTGGAGGTTTCATATATGAACTGTAGATTGAGCAAATGGAAGGAAGGAGGGAAGGAAGGCAGGCAAGGAGGAAAGAGAGAAAGGAAGGAAGGAAGAACAAAAGAAAGAAAGGAAGGAAGGAAGAACGAAAGAAAGAAAGGAAGGAAGTAAGAACCAAAGAAAGAAAGGAAGGAAGGAAGGAAGGAAGAAAGAATAAATAAAGAAACCTTCAAGACTATTGAACTGGGCATAGCCTTCACCCTAAAGACACATTCCTCATTGCACTCATCACTATTCCTACAGCTGCTCAGTCACTGGAATTCAGCTAGAGACATATTGGAAGAAAAGAAAGGAAGCAATATAGTACCGCTTTGGTCCTCAGAGTTCTCTCTGGAGTGCACAGGAGACGTCACACAGGGTCTCAGTCCTACAAGTTCAACAATCTTTGTGAACCCTGCACTTGCAGCCACAATGACATGTTATGGGACTCTCATGGGTTACTGTGCCAAGGTATGCAACCCTGTCCTGCTTTTCATCACTTTGGGTATCGTCACAGCTACATTGAGCAAGAGGAGCTAACTGAAGGTAATGCATGCTGTGCTGGAAGGCAGAGAGGAAGTTTCAAAATTACAAAAATTTTTGACCTGAGACCTTGTCGTGGTTTCGGGTTCAGCTCAGTCGGTAACAAAGCACCACGAAGCCGCTCACTCACCCCCCCACCCCCACGCCTGGCCACGTTGGGATGAGGAGAAAATACAAAGGCAGGCTTGTGGGTCGAGACAAGGACTGGGAGGGATCACTCCCCACTTATGGTCACGGGCAAAAAACAGGCTCAACTTGGGGAAGAAACAAAATCAATTTAATTTTATTACAAATCAAATCAAAAACAAGGATATTAGGAAGGGAAACCAAACATCGGAACACCTCCCCCCACCCCTCCTGCCTTCCTGGCTCAGCTCCATTCCCGGTTCTTTCTACCTCCTCCCCCCAGTGGCGCAGGGGAACAGGGGATGGGGGTTAAGGTCAGCTCACCTCACATTACCTCTGCTGCTCCTTTCCTCAGGGGGAAGATTCCTCACTCGTCCCATGCTCCACCGTGGGGTCCCTCCCACGGGAGACAGTCCTTCACCAACTTCTCCAACGTGGTTCCTTTCTGCCGGCTGCAGTTCCTCACAAACTTCCCTGGCATGGGTCCTTTCCGCGGGCTTCAGTTCTTCCCAAACTTCCCTGGCGCGGGTCCTTTCCATGGCCTTCAGTTCTTCCCGAATTTCCCTGGCGCGGGTCTTTTCCGTGGGCTGCTCTCCAGTCTCGCACTGCTCCAGCGCGTTTTTTCCCACGGAGTTATGGCCATCTTCGGGAGCCTCCGCTCCACCGTTCACCCCCATGGGCTGCAGGGGGACAGCCTGCCTTCTCACCACGGGCTGCAGAGCCATCGGCCTCCTCAGGCGCCCCCTCCTCCCCCTCCTTCTTCACTGACTCCAGTATAGGCAGAGATGTTCCTCTCATGTTCCAACCCCCACACTGCCGGTTCCCCTTCTTAAATATGTTCTCCCAGAGGCGCTACCACCGTCACTCCCCTCCCAGAGGCGGGTCCGACATTTTGGAGCCAGGGACCTTCTAGCAGCTTCTTAAAGGGGCCATCTCTGCGGCCCCCCTCCCCTGCCACCAAAGAAAACCGCGCCACACAAACCCATAACAGACTTCTGCTTGGTTCATTACTCATATATAGTGCATACATACCTAGCATGGAGAAGGAAAAAACAGTCATCTACCAGTCATAAGCAGCTAGGAAACTGTACTCCATCATTTTTTGACAACATTATTTTGATTAGAAATCTCTCTCTCATCTTTGGATTTTCTTATTAAACAAGCATAATTTGATTAGACCAATAACGATCAAAATAAGCTTGGGCAGAAGCAATTTTCAGTTCATTTAATAACTATGAAGCCCGAGTCCTTTGCCCCCAAAAGAATAAAAAAAAAAAAAAAGAAAAAGAAAAAGAAAGAGAGAGCAAGCTATGGGATTTTTTCTAGCTTTAATGATTTAAAATAAGCTTCTTGTTCTCCCTTGTTTTAAAATGTTCAGTGTTATCACAATACATCTTTGATATTGCCATGCAGTTTACATCAGTTTGATCAGTCTTATAAGAACTACAACAAGTGCTGAAAGTGGCAACTTTCCTCCATATTATCCTAGGACCGCATCTTCGCTGCTCATAAAGTGCAGTGCTGGCTCTCGGTTCTGTTGAGCCAGGGCTGCATTTGATGCCCTGTGGGTGACTAAGACTGTGGTTTACCAATGCTTTTGAGATGATCTAAGCCAAGGCAACTGCTGCAAGTGGTCCTTCCCTCAACCCTTCCTCTGCCTGTATATTCCACTCCCCCACCCCCCCATCAACATTTATGCAAAAGGAACAGATCCAACTAAAAAGTTGGGAGACATAGGTGTTGGACCAGTTCCCAGACCTAGCTTACAAGGTAGCCATATGATCTCACATGCTGGCACAAGGGAAAGGGTGGGAACAGACAGCTGGGATGGGGAGGATGGAAGGATCATCTCCTTTAGCAGTGTTTCATACTTAAGTTAGATTAAAGTGATCATGAAAGCACGGCCTAATTTAATTCATATTTCCAAAGTCCTCTGTTTCCAAGATAGATGAGCGACTGTCACACTCTCTGACTCTCACTTCTACCTCCCTCCCCTCCATCTGGGAACAACCTCAAGATGCTATCATCACAGCAGCAAAAGAGCCCTCAAAAGCATATTTGCCTGTCAGCTGGGTAGTTGACTTCAATTAGAAGTGTGAGGAGTTTTGTCCTCTAAGTCACAGGTAGATTTTTATAGCCAGATTGGGTTGGCTAACAAATCTATTTGTATCCTGTGCCTTTACCTCCATGATTTGCTTTTTGGGAAAGGGAAATAACAGTAGGGTCATATCTTATGACCTTGCTGTAAACGCAAAATATAGAATTAAAGTAAAAAACAAAGCAATTATTATGAGGAAACTTGAGATATTCAGGTTACAGTTACAAAAATAAGAAATGGAAAAGGTGAGGGAAATCAAAAGTTGAGAAGGAAAGAAAATGAAGAAAACCAAATAAAGGTTATTTTTAATATACTAGCATAGTGAAAATGGTGTAATGAAACATCCAAAATATATGGGTAGCCCTTCTGCCTCAAATGGACAGATGTTCTTTTAGAACCCATGAATAATTGTGTCTTAATAAAATTCATTTCAGTGTTAACCTCAAAAATATTGAGAGAAACTTTTGTATGTATTTGAATATTGAAAATATATCTGCTATAAACCAATATGCTAGTAAGTATTCTAGAGAGAGAGCAAAAAACAACTGATTCCTTTGTTGAATATAAGTCTAAAATAGTAGCTGGTTTAATGTTTTTTTTTTTTCCACAGAAAATAATCATTTTGCATTTTTGGTTTCAGCAGGTCTTGCTCCCCCCTCCACCTGGACTAATATCCCACTGCTCAGTTACAATGTACATGTACAAGTCATTGACCCAAATACCAAGTCAGGTGTATTTGGCCACTCTTTCAAGAACAGAATGCTTGGGACTGTGAGCTCAGAAAAGACAGCTATTTTTTAAATAAAAAAAATTAGTGGTTGTGTTTAGAAGACAGAGATAACAAGTGATATCTAAAATATATTTTGGACCCTACACTTGGAAGCACTTTTAAGTGTAATCTGTCCTGTCTCTTATCCCCTTTGCCATTTCTTGATAAGCCCTCTCAGAAGAAGGGAAAGTCTGATTTGTTTAACTGGCCCCCAGTGTCGATCATTCAGTGTTAATAAAATGCCCCATTGCAGACAACAGCTGTCAGCAGCAAGCTTTCCTGAAATGCTGCTGAACAACACTGAACTGCATGTGAAGATGAGAAAAAGGCATTTTCAGCAATGGACTTGCACATATATGGGGTTGAATCCTATTCTGAAACAGGCACATGAAAATGGAAGAAGGAATTCAAGTGCTTAATGTGTCTGGTGTCATTTTAAACGCCTTAGGCTATGTCTACATCAGAGGTAGTGAAAAGCAAAAGGAGCACTCTCACAGGGCTCAAGATCTGGTGTCCACATCACATGCATCTCACATTTTTTCACTTTGGGTTATTTCTTGTCTGGGCCCAGAGGATGAATGTTCACTCGGTGTGCTCACAGGGAAGAGCATCTTCCAATTTAGTTTTGTCCCTGAAAAGCCTTATTCACATGCTCTGGAACTGCTTTGTGATGGGAACTACAGCACAGAAAAGGGGTCTAGGAGGAGATTTGTTTCAGAAAAGTGCTCCTGATCCAAACACCCCCAGGGTATCCGAGGCATTTATGCAGGCAGATAGGTCAGAGACTATGGAAGACCTGTGCCTTTCTGGAGGAACATTTAGAGGGTAGGCAAGACACTCTAGCATGTCTACAACAGCAGTAAACACCTCAGCCACTCCCTCAAGGCAAAGGGAATTGGTTGAATATATTTGATGGCAAAATTAAAGCAAATCTGAGCCCTGTGAGTATGCTGCCCAAAACAAACAATCCCCTTAATGTTCCTGTCTGTGAAAGCAGAACTCTGTGACAGTAAATGAGGTATTTATATGTATTTACACAGAATCTTTTTCTTTTATCTTCTCTGTTTGTATAGGCCTATGAACCTCTGAGAATTATCCATGTCTATCTGCCTGAGTCCTCCCATTTGGTTTTGTATCTCTTCAGTTCTATCTTTTCTTTATTTCCAGAAGTTCACATGGCAGCTTTCCAATTGTATTTATCCACTCCAACTAATTGAGTCACATAAATGCAAGTAATTTGAAGCATTATTGTGAGAGATTTCTGTTTGCCTCTTTAATTAAGCAGTTGTTCACAGGTGCATACAGTTACAACAAAATTAATTGATAGCTTTATATTGCAGTTCTTGAGTCTGCTGCTATTTGGTGTTTGCAAACAGTGCCATTAGATACAGTATGTCTTATCTTGTTCATAGGGAACATTTCTCATTTTCCTTCAGAAAAGGTTAGGACAGATTGACCTATATATTGGAAAATCTATCCAAGCAGTAAAGGTAATTTTCCTAAGAAGGAAACAGAGCAAAATGTTTATTTATGGAATAGTTTATTACCAATAGGAAGAGCTGCAAGCCCGCTTTATTTTTCTGCATCCATAGCAAGTATCTTGAATGTCAGAAATCATTGCTAGGGGAAGCTAATAGCTTCTTGTGGAAATTGTGGGCATTTCATTTATTGTTGTCAGGGACTTCGTTACCTTAACCATACAGGATTGTTATAGGATTATTAATAAAATCTCTTTTCAATGATCCATTTTTTTTGTTAAACTGAAACTTTAAAAATAGTACACGCAAATGGATTTTAGCAACAACCTCAGAAAACTTTAGGAGTGTAAGCATGTAAGTATGATTTCAACCTATATGGTTCTGCATACCTAACTTCAGGCTACTGGTAGTCTAAATGGAAAAAGATAGCATAATCCAGAGGGCAGTTCACTGATCTAAAGTTGGAATTTCTACCTGGAGGTGACTACTACCTTCTCTTTATCTATGTGTTAGGTATCAAGTTATGTGGAATGAATTTAGGCTACAGGAATGTTTTTATAACGTATAGCGTTCCTGAAATATCTTTATTTTCTATTTTCTATCAAGGTCTTAATTTAAGACTAAAATACATGTTCAAGTTGCTAGACAAATACCCTTGTTTAGTGTGAATAAGTAAGTAGATCAGAGTCTGGCTCTCTGTTTAAAGGCTTCTTGGCAGGATTCTTATAACTTGCAACAAAAGTAAGAGAAAGTAATAAAATAGTAATAAATAAATAGATAACAATTTACCATCAACTGAGATGGGAGCAATAAAAGGTGTATGTTTTCTTCTACATTTAGACAGCCCCAAACTTCTGCCATATGCTTTTCCTATAGACTATACCAGTGATAGCAATAATATAAGCACTGCCCTAAAATTATTTAGTATATTAATCATTTCCTACAGAGCAAACTCTGTTTAGTAGAGTCAAATGCAAACTTATGCCATCTAGAAATAGAGCAGAAAGGTCACACTTAAATGAAAACAAACTGAGTCCTGTGAGTGAAAAAAGATTTAGGGATTGAAGAGTAAAATCTCTGTATGAAATTTAATAGGAGCAAGTGCTGGATTCTGCACCTGGGATGGTTATTGAGGGACGGGAGGTTGGAGAGCAGGCCTACAGAAAGAGATCCAGGGGTTTGGGTTGATGGCAAATTGAATATGAGTCAACAGCGTGCCCTGGCAGCCAAAAGGGCCAACCGTGCCAGGGGGTGCATCAAGCACAGCATAGTTAGCCAGTCGAGTGAGGTTATTGTCCCACCCGACACTGCACTGGTGCGGCCCCAGCTGGAGCACTGTGTGCAGTTTGGGGCATCTCAATATAAGAAGGACATCAAACTATTATAGTGTGTCCAGAGGAGGGTGACCAAGATGGTGAAACGTCTCGAGGGCAAGACTTAGGAGGAGTGGCTGAGGTCACTTGGCTTGTTCAGCTTGGGGAAGAGAAGGCCAGGGGGTGAACTCATCGCAGTCTACAGCTTCCTCATGTGGGGCAGTGGAGGGGGGAGGTCCTGATGTCCTCTCTCTCTTGACCAGTGATAGGACACATGGAAATGGAATGAAGCTTCATCAGGGGAAATTCAGATTGGACTTGAGGAAAACATTCTTCACTGAGAGGGTGGTAAGTCACTGGCACAGGCTCCCCAGGGAAGTGGTCACGGCACCAAGCCTGTCAGAGTTCAAGGAGCATCTGGATCATGCTCTTAGTCATATGGTTTAGTGTTGGG
Organism: Pandion haliaetus; assembly: GCA_013401275.1. Classification (NCBI taxonomy): domain Eukaryota; kingdom Metazoa; phylum Chordata; class Aves; order Accipitriformes; family Pandionidae; genus Pandion; species Pandion haliaetus. The sequence continues at coordinate 19,053 of VYZV01004631.1, read as the reverse complement.
TAGTCCTGTGAGGAGCAGGGAGTTGGACTTGATGATCCTTGTGGGTCCTATGGGAGTCCCTTCCAACTTGAGATATTCTATGATTCTATGAATTGCTGCCTTCCAGTATGATGGTTTGTGTGAGAGCTAATGCAGAGATTTCTCATATAATTTTCATGACCTTGTTGGAACAGCTGATGTATTGTTGTGCCTGGGCCAGAAGACAGTAACTGTCAGCCAAAATGTACTTATTTTGCTCCATATTGCAACAAAACAAGATCATGTGCACAGTGAGCAGTCATGTTTCAGGAACAGGAGGCAGTAACTTCCAGCTGAGGGATAGAGGATGCCGTGAGCTTCATATGAGCATGCAATCCCCAAATATTTCATCAGGAGGGTGCTGAGAAGGAAGTGTCAATCTTTTAGCTTCATTAGAAAGAAATGTAATAGAGGGACGCTGTGTCCAGTTTTGCTGTCACATTTTACAGTTGCACTAGCAATCTGAGAGAAGATCTGAAGGGAGCTACAAAAGAGGTAAGTTGAACACTGGTAAACTTAAAAAGCTCAAGTTGTTTTATTTCCCGAGAAGAGTAATACTCAACATGACCATAATGAGGATGCACCTCATTTGGAGAGAAGACTTTTGCAAATAGAGAGGATTCTTAATGCAGCAGGAAAGGAAAGGGAAGAAAAGAGAGGCAGGAAAAAGATCCAATAGCAGAAACCTGAACATAGACAAATTCAGTTTTAAAACAAAGTGTACTTTTCCAAGTGCCCTGGGAGAACTTCAAAAGGATCTTTTATATTTCCACTATCACTTTAGTTCTCTGTATTAGTTTTGGGTTACCTTACAAAATCTATTCTGCAGCTCACCCAGAAGTTATGAAATTACTCTCTGAGTTGTTGACTGACAATCTGTGTTTGTAGTATTCTGGATATCAGAGAGTTATAACAGTTGAGGTGTGAGTGTATTATGAGTGAACATGTAGGTAACTGACTGAATAGCATGTAAACCAGGACATGGCATGATTTTTCTTCCCCTCAGAAATCCAAATATAGTTCAAATATAACCGTAAAACTGTCCATATCACTATTCACTCTCCTTAAGTTGAACCTGAACACTGGTGCTCACCATTTATTTGGGGCATCGTTTAGAGGTTATCAAGGTTATCAGGTTTTCTCTTTTAAAGTCACTGTGAGTGTCTAACCAGTCCCAGGCACTTAAGCAAAAGTGCATTATGTACACGAAATTCTGTTCAATGTGGTCTAAACTGTTAAGTAGAAGAATCCCATGCAGAAGTTAGTGTTCTTTCTCTTGAATGTTTACATAGCATCCATCGCTGCAGTATGTATGGAATTCTGGCAGAGCTGGGCAATAAAACTGAGGAGGTAATCTTTATTCAAGAGAAAATCTGCTTTAATTTGTTACCATAATTGTCTACTGGAATAGAACACTATGAATGTTTTCTCATCTGTTATTACGCTTAGATTTGTTCTTTCAGTGGGCAAAGGTAATTTCCTGGATGCAAATACAGCAGCACATTTCATAGTTTTCTTCAGACTCTTTAGACAGTTTACTTAAATCCATTACAAATAATAAAAATTTACAAGTTGCCATGTGGCAAATGGTCATCCCAAGCTGCTTTATAGAGCTGCTTTTGTTGATGAGGTGTAAGCTGCAGTTCTGAAATGAAGCACTGTAAAAATGCATGGTAGAGTTCTGTATTTGTTCTAGCTCTGTAAATTTGCATCAGTTTTATTCAGACTAGGCATAAAAATATTTTTCTTTTTAACTGCCAGCAGTAAAAACCTTGTACCGGGATCTGAAAGTCACTGCCAACAGTAAAGTTTTCTCAGGCCAAATTATTGCAATTGAGTAGACACCTTGTCTCCAGTAGAGTTGTGAAGGTGCAAATAAGGGCAGCATTTGGCATTCCAGTGGGAAACTTGGAGATAGAATAGCTTTGCTGATGACATATGAGGCTGACTAGAATCCAGCTTACTCCCCTAGAGCTGTTGGGTCTGGTAAGCAAAAAAAATAGTTACGAATCAAAGTGAAAACATACAATTATTTCTGAAGCAGACATGTATGACTCACAGGGAACCTATCAGTTGAGAAGGAAGCTGCCTTTCCTTTGAGTCACCTTAAATATGCATCCATTTGACACGGTCTAGCATTTGTAACCCAACAAAATAGAAAATTAAGTATCTGCAGCCAGGTACAACAAGACTTTTGGAAATTTACAGCTCTGGTGAGTCACAATTAGGAGCTTGCTTGCAGACAAATTACTACTTCCTAACCCATTTGCTTAGACACCTGTGCGGCTTTGGGTCAGGATTCACAGAGGCACTTGGCATGGGACTTAGCTGGCTGAGCCTGCCAGACGTTGTGAATCCCAGTTTAGGTACTTATCATCTCCTTTGGATGCCTAAATCAACCTCATAAACTTTGCCCTTCATCCCTTCAGTCCCTGCCTTTTGGTCTTTCCTGTTCCAAACTACTCCGTACCTGAGACTGGATGGGAGTCTTCCAGCAACTATTTTCCATTGGTTACTACTCTAGTTACTACTGTTCCAGCTGAGCTTATTCCATGTTCTGAGAGAAAAACAACAACTGCAGCACCTCATGGACCGCAACACTGGGAAATGCATGATGGCTGTTGGGTTTTAGCGGCAAAAACTGAGTAACAAGAATTGGTTTTGAGATGGAGCTGGGATAAAAAAAAAATGATTGAATTACTGTCCTGTTTAAAGCCCAGTGCTACATTCAGTATTGGCTATGCAAAATGGGCTCATCACTTGTAGAATGAGGTACAGGAAGAAAGAAATTATGGTCAGCTTCCCCAGGGAGGTACAGAATCAAGTGCAGGGGTGAAAAGATTTATTTTTAATCAAGTGGATAATCCTCTTCACTGTGCAATGGGAATTACCTCAGGTATAAACATTAACCATAGTAACTATTAAATATGAGGGGATATTAGATTAATTATTGTGTAGATGTGAAATAAACTGCTGCAGATTTTGCAGTATGTAAAAAGGAAAACGAGTAGAGAGTCTAAATTGGGTATTTAGCTCAATACACAGAAAGATACTTTGATTTAGTGATCACATGATTTAGTGATATAGTTACAAATTCAGGGTGTATGCTATTGAATCATGTTGAATAATACTCACTTATTCCATTTAACAATATTTAATGCAGTGATTGGAAATTCCACAGCAGGCAAAGGGAGCTGGGCTAACACCTCATACTGATTTTCATTAAGGTTTGGCTACCTAACTCCTCTGGATTAATTTGAGAATACAAATACCATTGCGATGTTTTTATTAGTGATAATTATGTAAAACTGCTGTTTAACATTTTTATTTCGATAAAGGTGGGTTTTTTTTCAATCAAAAGCAGTGAACACAAGTACTTGCCTGGGAAAAAAATACTCTTTTTATTAAAAATATATGAACATAGAGATAAATATACAATTATAAAATCATCCTTTCCCAGATGTAATACATTTCTTTTACTATTTATTTATTTTTTCTTACTTTACAAAATAATCATTCTTTGCCTTATAATTTCTATTTTCCTTGTGGCTATACTTAAGAGTCTCATTGATTTAATTTAAAATACTGTCTGTGACCCACAAGTTTTTGAGCTGATATTTAGGTAACTTTTAAAATGATATAATAATTTTAATAGCTTTTAAAAGAACTTACTATTCTAGTGGTAAAATACTTAACATTGCAAATTCTCCACAGTACATATTGCAGTGATATCTCTGTGTTACACATTAACAAGATAAGATTATACATAATACTTCATTGAATTTAGTTGCAGTATTCTGGAACAAAATCCTGGTTTTACACCATGACTACATCAACTAGTTTCTATGGGAGTCCCACAAAACATAAAGAGATCAGGACAACATATTTCATCCACAGTTTAAGCATTTTTTAGGAATGTATAAATATTACTTTGTGTCTCTAGATAGCTTTAGATTAGGGTTAATATTGTTAAAATATCTACATCTGCTTTTCTTCTCACTGTGATGTTTATCACCTAATAAAAATGCTAAAGTTACCAAGGAAAGATGTTTAATTTGTTCTTGCTGCTCAGTTGCATGTTGCATCCTATTTTGTAGTAAATGGCACAATGTCCCAAGTGGGCTGCCATACTGTCAGATACATTATTTATACATAACATTACTGGTTAATCAATGAACAAAAACGCAGGAGCTTTTTTTCCCCCTTTTTTCTGTGACATCTTTAAAGCTACAGTAGAGAAGAACAATTTTGCAATGTATTATACTGTTACTCACTTTTGAAAATAGCTTCAGGAGTTTGCTGGCACAGTTTGCACCATGCATCTGATTAAACTGAATGTGATTGTTAGACAAATGCAGTAACGATTTGTGCAGTGCAGAAATGTAATTTAGTTAACTGTGTAAGCTATTCTTTCCAGTTAAAAGTGAGCAAAGTGGCTTCCAGCAAATCTTTCTATCAGGCGATTTTTTAAAAAAATCTGACATGAAAACTGAATAGCCCATCATGATTTTTCATGTATGTTTACAAGATAGCCAGAATTTTAAAAGTGACTGGAATCCTCAGCAATTTTAGAAGTTCACCCTGCACCAAATGGAAACAAAATTTCTAAGTGAATGAAGAACTGAAATATGAAATTACACATATGCAAACAAGAGAAATGCAGCTGTACTGTGTCACAGAACTACAAGGGATTTTTGTTTGTATTTCAGCTTATTCTGTTGTATTTTGTTCATAGACATTTCAGATCAATACAAAATATTCAGGTCTGTTCCAGTGATTGACTATGAATACATTATGTGCATACAAAAATAGTGATAATCTATGTTGATACAATAGTTCATTTTGCATTAGTGTCCTAGATGGGACAATGTTAAGAAGCAATTTAAATGAAATTCATTTAAATGTCAGCTCTCATGCTTGCGATTTTTCTATAATTGGTTATTTAATTAAAATAATTCTCATAGTCATTAATTTAGACTAAAACTTGCTGTGCACTGACATGTTTTAATTACATGGTATTAACAAAATTGATATGCTTTAAAAAAGCATGGTTAAATTTTAAACAAGAATAAATTAGAAATCTCATAGATCATCCTACTTAGAGTATTTATGAGAAAAAAATCAGTCATTTAAAATGTTTATTATAAACAAAGTCCCAACATTATTGTGCATGCATCATATTTGGTTCCTGCTTCAGTGTGAGGAGACTTTTATGTTAACACAGCACCTCCATCTTCGAATTCCTTTAACCAACACACAATAAATAAGGTAATGAACCAAATTAAATATTAATAGAAATCCACATAAACCACAGAAGACAGACATAGAACTGACGTTTGAATTATACTATACCTTTGATATCATTAGGACAACATATTAATGAAGTTTTAAAGGGTTGAATCTTTATTTAGTGTTCATGAAGACAAAAAGGATTATATGAGCCTCCTTGTAAGATGCAGAGAAGGAATGAAAAAATTAAATATTCTAGTAAAACTACCTGAACAGGATAGAAGAACTGAAGTCTTAGGCACTGATCCTGCAAGGTAATCCATAAGCAAGGATCCACATGCCCTTATGAAGCACCCTGAAGTCAAAGGAACTACTTTCATAAAAAAAGTAGGTACTTTGTTTTCAGGACTGGCTTATATTCAGGAATGTGAGAATCAGAATTTTATTTCATTGTCTATTAATTAGACTAGCTCTATATTACTTTGACCTTTTTAATATTCTATGATTTAATTGGATGATCAGTCTACCTCAGCCTATGATTGCCAATCATTCTGCATAATATACTTCTACTCTTTGGTACTTTGATGTGTGCAGGATCAGGCTCTTATTAACATGAAATAATGATTTTATTGTAAACGGCAGGGGCCAAAAAGGATGTATACCGACATCTAGAACTTCATTAATTCCATAACAAGATAACTTATCAATGTTGCTTTTTCTGGCAGCCAACATATGAAGGATATTATACCTCTCCCAAGCTCTTCTCTTCTGATCCTCAAATGCAACACTGCAGAGCCCAGAGTTTAAAATGCTGCCCAAGACTGAGGCCTTATCAGGTCTCACACTACTCACCAAGCTGACTTACAAAATACACTGCAGCAACAAAGTGCTGCAGAAAGGCAGCTCTTGCACGTGGACTGTGCTCCATCTCCTCTTACAGTCTGAGGACTGGATCCATCTAAGTGTAGATGTCTAGATGTGAGCTAATGATTGTAGGCTCTTTATAGTCAGTGGAGAGCAATAGAGCAGAACATCTCATTCCAAAGGAGACACTGTATTTGGTTAGATGAATTGTGCTCTAAGAGTGACTATAGCCCTCCATTTACTATAAAGAAAGGCTAGGACTAGATCAGAGATCTAAGGTTCAGGTAGCTGAATTCCACCCATTCTGGCAGGATAGATTTGTGTGCTTTCTCTCTAATCTTTTTGTTTGGTTCTGATTTATGCATGGTTATGATGCCTTGATTTTGCTTTCTATTTTATGAATATCCATGGTCTGCAGTATTGTAACTTCTGTGTGTCTCACAGTCTTTAAAATCTTTATTCTCCATGCCTGAGTGAAGAATTGAAGACCTGCTATTTCTGCAAGATAACAGGAAAACTACTGGTTTACCAAGATAGCATAGGAAGTCTGTGGCAGAGCCAGGAACAAAGCCTAGTCTGGTTAACCTCCATTTAAGCTCTTAGTGCTAGCTGAGTGAGCCATACTTCATATTTTCTCCAGTATGACTTCTTTTCTGCTTTGTTGCTGTACTGACATGGTTTTTCATGCAGCAGTAGCACAGCTGTCTTACCTTGTGAGCTGATGGGGATTCTGACTTCTGTCCTACAGCTGTTGCAGTGAGGGTCTCTATAGGATACATCTCTATAAGAAATTAAAGTGTGATTGTAGCATGTGTTAGCTAAACCTGACTAGTACAGTTAACATCATCAGCAAAAAATAAAAGACTAATTTATGGTATGCCAGCAATCTAAATGTTGGTGTATATCATGATGATCCTTAGTTGTATTCCAATACAATTCCAATGTATTCCAATTCCAACATGTAAAAATGCTACCTTGACTTCACTGCTGCTCTCTGCAGGAAGCAGATCAGCTAACAAGATTATACTTCTATCTCCAGTAATCAGATTTTCATTTTGCACTGTCAACATATCTTCCTAACTGTAAGTAACCCATACTTACATTGTAGAAAATGTGAAAGGAGAAAACATTAACTAGAATAGATCCAGGAACATATTATCATCCCTCTTTAGCAATGAAGTTCATGGGTTATAGGATCCAGGTGTGTACTTATTAACTCATTTCCACAGTAAATGAAGCTTGTGACAGAAAATTTTACTGATGCTGGAGCTGGACTTCATTTACCCTCAGACTTTTTTCCAGGATTTCTGCAATGTAAAAGTATCTTCAAGTGTATGTAAATATAATTTATTGATAGTGTCCCTGGAAAGTTTCCATCAGAGAAATGTTCAAGACTGACAACAGTACACTTCCAGTTTAAAATCTATATGCAACTTTAGCAGTGAAGCTTGCAATTCAAGCTTAATAAGAACTCCATTGTCAGTCTTCTTGCCTACTTTATTGCTTAATACATTGCTTCAGTTGAGAATACTCAGAAGTCAGCTTGAAGAGTACAGGGTGGTCACTTGCCATAGGAACTGTGGTTCTTTAAACAAAGCATCTCTTTCTAGGTCCCCTAAGTACTTAACTTTTCCCTGTTGTTCCAGCCTCATTAGACATTCAGACTGATCACGAGGAATCACATCAGCTGGTACCCTCATCCCAGCAAAGAATGGTTTTCAAGGTTCCTGAAGCTCACTGTTACTAGTAGTTGGTTGTCATGATTTAACCCCAGCTGGCAGCTCAGCCCCACGTGGCTGCTCACTCACTCACCCCACAGTGGAATGGTGGAGAGAAGCAAGTGTACAAAGAGTACAAGTGAGAAAACTCATGGGTTGAGATAAAGACAGTTTAATACGTAAAGCAAAAGCCGCATGCACAAGCCAAACAAACAAGGAATTCATCCACCACTTCCCATTGGCAGGCAGGTGTTCAGCCATCTCCCGGAAAGCAGGGCTCCATCACGCCTAACGGTGACTTGGGAAGACAAATGCCATTACTCCGAATGTCCCCCCTTTCCTTCTTCTTCCCCCAGCTTTATATGCGGAGCATGATGTCGTATGTTCTGGAATATCCCTTTGGTCAGTTGGGGTCAGCTGTCCCAGCTGTGTCCCCTCCCAACTTCTTGTGCCCCCAAAGCCTACTTGCTGGTGGGGTGGGGTGAGAAGCAGAAAAGGCCTTGGCTCTGTGTAAGCACTGCTCAGCAGTAACAAAAACATCCCTGTGTTATCAACACTTTTCAGCACAAATCCAAAACATTGCCCCATACTAGCTACTATGAAGAAAATTAACTCTATCCCAGCCAAAACCAGCAGATTGGTCTTCAGCCCACAAGCCAAGTGTACAAGGTGAAGCCCTATAAATCTGGCTGGATGTTTAAAATAAAAAAAAAAAAAAGAAAAAAAAGGAGGTACTATCTTGAAGCTTTGTGGGAAAGAGTGTTAAAATTCAAAATCTTTCTCCTGAGATAGCAAATAGTCCCTGCCTTTACAATAGAAGGACACAATACAGTCTACAGCACTTACAAAACAGTCTAACTTGTGGCATCACAGCCATTTGTATGGAATCTCAAATGGTACTAGATGCCTATGTTTAAGCTATTGAGTCCCATATATATATCTCATACCTGAAGACTCACGTATATGAGCTTAAATTTAGTTATCTGACTGGAATCAGATCCCATCTCAAAAATACATATTTTTATTTAGTTTAAGCACAGGTGAAGATTTTGACACAGAGAATTAAAGGAATTTGGTATGCTGGTAACAATAGAGAAATTAACAAAAAACCTCCATTTATAGTTAACTTCAAGCTACAAAAACTTTGAAGTTTATTTTTTCTTCTTTTTTTCTTTCTCTTTCTATCTTACCACACTGTCTATATTGATATACAAGTCATAAATAAGATCCATCATTTTCCAGACTGTAGTCTATGGAGATGCTAAACACACTGGTATATTTTAGGAAATGCATAAATGTAAAGATAAGATATGTGATATCACATATCCTGTAATTCCATCACAATTTGTTGATGTGTTGCCAACAAATCTGTTTTGATTTCAGGTTCAGAACTGATGTTTTCTCTTGGAAGCTGGTCACCACTATACAAATGTGTTAGCCCTGCTTCAAGCTTCATGCTGAAAAGAATTCAGAAATAGCCCTGGGAACATTTAGTATTTCCTTGAAAAAGCTGTGGATTGTCATTAACTGACAAACAGTCCGCTGCCAAGTTCTTGCAAGAATTGTATTTGTTGTCTGATGCCAAACAGCCTCTTTAAATGCTAATGAACAAAGTATGGCATGCATTCTGTTCTTGATGGATTATGCCTATACCTTCTGTGGTCAACAGAAGGGGAATTCCCGGCCCATATGATTTCCATTCTGGCATGCTACTCTTTTCTCTGCTTACAAGGCAGTAAGCACTCAAATAGATTAGTCAATCTTATTTTTAAATTAAGTATAGCCTCCGCACCCTAACTCACATGTATAAAATCTGAAGGAATGATGCCAGGCTGCCTACGCACTGTATGTGTTTTGTTTTCTTTAGAGGATTAAGCTCCTGACTTTAATATCAGTGATGCTCACTGTATACTGATATGCCTTTTAAATTCAGACATGAATGTTTCATAAAGAGCTGATTTACATGTTTGTCTTTACCTCTTTGGAGACAGATTTAAGAAGTTACATTTTAAAATTGTCTTCTTTAGTGGTTTTCATAATTTCCTGTTACGGAAAGACCTGGCTTGATATAGAAATACATTAAAGAACTGTATCTTGCTACCATGTGTATGTGTAGTTTTATAGCCAGTAGGAGGTCCAGATTTGTATATATCAATACCTTTGATTACACCTTCAAGCCCAGCTTTCCAAGAAGCATAAATTATGCAGAAAATGGCAAGCTTGGGAGTTGTACATTGAAAAATTTTTGTGTGATGTTTTACTTTGCTTTAATTGTCATTCAATAACTGCTGTTAGTCAGATGATCCTCTCCTACTAGTTTATGATCTGCTGAAAAGGAAGGAAAAGTTGTTCTAGGACAACAGCAAGGTACAAGCTACAGGACCAATACAATCCATCTTCAGTTAAGACAAACAACTACAAGATATAAAACATGTTATTAATAGAAATAAAGGATCATGAAAACTGGTAGGAAAAAATTACAGCAATATTTTATCAAATCACAGGGAGGGAATTTTTCATTTTAGGTGAACCACAATTCATTTCTCTGAAACCTACAGTTAAGGCTGAGCCTGCAGTGGATCCCCACATGGATCCCACCAACTCAGCTGATGCAAATGCACTCCTGTTTCTGGTCTTCATGCAACTTTACAAATAGCTTTGCTAGCTAACGTGAAATAAAAATGTAATTAGCTCATTCAGGGAAGTTCAGCTTTCAATAAAACATGAGTTTGCGGGGTGGGGAAAGCATTTTGCTCTATACCTACCTATATAGGTGGAAGGACTGTTTTTCTCTTTTACGCTGACCCATCTCTGGAGGTTGTGCTTCTGCATGAAGAAAGCATGTTTCTAAGTTAGTGAGAAGTTTGGTCAAAGCTTGTCCCTCTCCATGGAGAAAAAAAAGAAATCCCCAATGTCTTTTGAATGAAATTCCTATAGGGAAAAGGAGAAAAAAAAAAAAAAGAAAAAAAAAAAAAGAAGAAAAGTAACAAAAGTATCCTGTGTCTCTAATTTGCTGGGAGTGCTGGACATGCTTATCTACACATCCTGGATAAATCAAGATATCCTGTCATCTGCCATTCAGCAGTAGCAAATTAAATGGATAACCATACTTACAGGTATTAATATTACAAAAAAACAAATTTTTATAATATCCTCACTCTCATTTGAAATGAGCAATTTCTTCTACTCTTCTAGCTATTTATAGTAAGACCTTTATAAGCTCAAACTAATTAATAAATGAGATCAATTTCAAGAATTTTTTTCTTCTTCAAAACCACATAATCATTCATTTTAGTAACATTTTAAAGGCCATGTCTAAAATAGATTTGCACCCATGTCCCCAGTGTGAATTTTTCATTCTTTGGCAGCATGCAATAGGTAGTGTATAATGACCTTTTCTCTGTTTGGAACAGGGATTAGAATAATATATTTGACCCTTTTTACTCACCTGGGAGTGATGCTAGTCTCTATGTTCAATAAAGTAAAATATGTCTTTAGTGTCCCAAGGTTAAGGCCATGACTTTAAACTATTTAACACAAGCTATCAGGTTGATTCACCTCACTCAGACTCTACAGAGGTGTTGTTTTTACTTTTTCTCTTTTTTATTAGGCTGAATTATATATACTTCATGACAACAATTTCTTATCCACAGTACAATTAGGGGAAATATTTTGCATTACAAACAAAGCAAGTTAACCTGGTCACATTGTGCATTATAACAAAATTTATGGCTGCATAAATAGCAGTGTAAACTTACAGAAAGACTGGTAATTATAGTGCCATTGATGGTCTTTGTTGCTTTAATTCTGAAGCAGCCAGAATGATTAAACTGAATCTTAATCGACTTCTCCATTAAAAATGCTGGCAGAGAAGCTCCCTTAACCTTTCTCATTGATTGAACACAACAATCACCATTCAATTATAATGCAAAAGGACATTTGTTATAATGTACGAAAGATGCATGAGCCATTTCCTTTTACTCAAGACAATCAATGAGATGACTCCTACCTCAAAGAAGGTGAGGTGAAGCTAGTGTACCTGGAAGAGCATTAAAGTCAAAGCTGAACTCAGATAACTGCAAACACTACAGTTTTCAGGGGATGGAAGATTATTTCAGTGAAAATAAAACAAGCAATTCCTCACTTGTAAAGAATAAATAACCTCTTTAAAAGATAGATTAGAATATGGAATTGGAAATAAATTCACCAAAATTAACAGTAAATTCCTATTTTATAAAATAAGTGAAACTCTTCCATGTAAAGAGTCTAGGTGCACTGTAAGTAAAACTAAAAGTCAGATCTGGATTTTTAGTTTTAATGTTTTTTTTAAATCTTCATTTTGAGTTTAGGAGGAATATTTTGTATATATAAGTCATCACAATTCAAAAAGAATAAAGTATGCTGATGTCACATGCTGAATATGAACACTGCAATCACTAACAGCACCACTTCTGGACTTAAAAAACTAGCAGGAAATATTTCTGAACCCCAAGAAGTACAGGATTTTCACAAAAGCAATTGCCTTAATTAAATCTTTCTTTCTTCAATTAAACTGCAGGGAAAGGGACACAAGGTAGGTAACACACCACACACATTTGGGAAGATTGCTCCTTAAGAGCTAACTTTCACAAGCTTTCCAGTGATACCTATTTTTTAAAGCTGGCATATCCTATCCTGAAAAAGTCAATCAGTTCAGTCCAAAAAAAGTATACTTTTAGAGTTGGTGTGGAAGCTCTTATGCCACTCTTGCTCTCTGTTGCTAGAATCAAGAGACTGGAATGTCACGGCGGTGAGAAGGAGCAGCCAGGTTGCTCAGGTTGCTAGTACTGTTTATGCCACTTGCAGATGTGGAGCTTGCCTCTGCATTGGTTTGCACCAGGTCAGATCAACCCCTCAGCTGCTGTAACTTGGTGGAGCGAGCTCTACTCCCAAAGCAAAATGGGCAGGAGCTGGAGACTCCAGAGTACATTTTCAGCTCCGATCCCTAAATCGTTGGTGCGGAATTTCTATCATCAGAATTTGAGTAGTAAAAATCCATTCAAATTTCCCTTTTTAGCCTCTTGACTATTTTGCAGCAGTTCTTTGCCTTCTCCAGTAAGTCTTTGGGTTCAGCGCGTATCATGGACAGGATGAGTACTAATGCAAAGTTATCCATATAATGCTCATTGTTTTCAATTTAGCTGTTCTGTCTCTGTTAAAACACTGAGATACAGTTCAACATCCATTTTCTGAAAGATGTTAGTGCTGCCATCAGGTTTAGAAGGCACCATAATACAGTAGTTTTTTTCTGAATCCTTGCATGCATTTCCCAGTAGAAATCACCATCTGCTGCTGCTATCTGCCTGGGTAATTATTTCTTCTCCTGCTTAGTCTCTCTCACACTTCTTCTTTCACATAAAACATATCCCTTTTATGCTGTTAATTCAATTGACAAATATCTGTAATGTATACCAGAATCAAGAACAGCCAAAAGGATCGGAGAAACTACCCTATATAAACTAAAATCCTGAAGAGTTACTCCAAAGCTTCTGACAGTCTCTCTTCTAACCTAAAATCACTAATAAACAAACCAAAATAACAACAGGAAGTGAAGGCAGGGGAAATACACTGTAATGGTTATCTACTACTGGATTACCCAGGGAATGTTGTTTTTCCTGTATCTTTTTCAAACTGTAAACCTTATAGGACAGATCCCATATCCTACTATTTCTTGTAGGCTGATACTCAGTTTTCTGACACCACTTCAATAAATTATTAGTAACAACCAGGAGACCAGTATTTTCTGCCTGAATATGATAATTCTGTTTATAAGAAATACTCTTCCAAATTTTCTGTAGTTTTGTGATGACCACAGTTATTGCATAAATAGCTATGTAAAATATGAATGTGGTCTTGATAATTCACATAGCAAGAAACTTTAATTATGGAATTTTCTGAATTTCTGTCACCTTCTATAAAATTTTATTTTAAAGAACTTAATTTTCTCAGTGTTGTTTACTATATTGGTAGATTCAAAATATAATTACAAACAAGATTGAATCTATTTTTCTAACTGGTGGAAAGTCTGGATACTGGTTCCCAGCATGAAATATTGTAAAACAATATAATGTGTTGTAATTACATTGTCATTTACAATACAAGGTATACTAAAACATTGGACTTGTGAGTCCAATGCATGAATGGTACTGAAAGCAGAGCTCAAAATTTTGGCCTTTACCACTGTCAAGGTGGTTTCCTCAATCACATTCCTCCCCCATCCCCGCCCCCAAGCCTTACATACTCTTGCATAGTAGGTGAGAAAGTGAGAAAAGTGAGATCTGAACTCCACTTCTCCATTGTGGAATATTTAATCGTTTTTGGAATGGTGAGCGGTAGGTTCAAATACTGTTGTTCATACTGAGGGAGACTAGAAGTCTGTGTCCTTCAGGGCTGCAGGAATTGACTCTGGTTTCTAATTTGCCACGGTCAACAATAACCATGATCTCTTTCCCAGCTTCTCTGTTCCTTTCCCTCCCAACTTCTTCCTCTCTCTTTTTAATTTGATCTTAGCCAAATAGGGAATTGATTAACCAGGTCTCACATTTGGTAATGCACAGCAAAGGTGAGGGAACAAGAGGAATGACACAAAGAGGTACAAACACATTCAAACATATGAGCCCCTAGAAGCATAGCCCTCTGTTTTGATGGAGGCATGTCAGTTTTAGAGCAATCCTGCTGACAGCTCCTTGTTTCTATACTTGCTGCTTTTACCCACTCATTTGCAAAGAACCAGCTGTTTGTGTGCCATACTTTGTTAGGAAAGAAATCTCCAGCTTTAGGGTAGAAATGGGGATCCGTCTTACTTTTCAAATATCAATTACTGATTTTATTTGCAAGACACTAACTAGCAAGCTTGTCGATAACTGGCAGGCAACAGTGCAGAAGGAGGTGGGCTACCACCCTGGTTGTCCATCTTTACAAGTGGCCACGGAGCCCTGAGCTGCCAGCGCTGCCTCTTCCCCTTCAGCAGCAGAGAGGGGATGAAGGCCCATGAACAGGGAGCCTGGAGTTGTGGGCATCAGCACAGGCAAGGCTTGGAAATAAAGCTACTGGTACAAGACTGCATTTTCATCTAAAGGTAATGATTTTGCATCCTCTGCCATAGGCAACAGCCTACTTGACTTGTATTGAATGGCAGCCCTGTTCCAATAGAATTAGACTTCCCAAAGAAAATGTATCTCTGGGGAAAAAATTAATATATTATTTTAGGGATCAGATGATAAATCAGAATTAAATATACATCATAAATTTTACATTGGCCAAAATTGTCACATTCTTGCATGAACCCTGTAGATTTTTAGTTTCCTTCTGTTGTCCAGAACGAGCATCTGTTAGTTTGATCGGTCCTGCCCAACATTACTGACAACTGCATGTACAGCTTTATTAATTTTTAAGTGGAGTCAGATGCACTAGAGAGAACTCAGCTGGTGTGTCCCACACAAGCACAATTTCTTGACACTGCAAAGGGAAAAGAAAAAGCTAAACATTTATTTTCATAAGCTGGATATCAATAGTAATCTAAAATGCACAATGTGAAAGGTATCTTGTTAGAACTATTTCCAGGATTAAGGTGAGGTGCTTTGTAAATATAACCTGTCCTAAACTGTAAAAACTGTTACTAAGAAAGTAAATTATTCCTAGTAAATCTATCATGTTTTATACACGTCTAATGGCTTCACCTCATCCTCAATATTATTATACAAGCCTATTTTGGGCAATTAGATTTCTCTTGTCCATTATAAAACAAGGTAAACACACTGAAAAGTGCTGCCACAGTGAACTAGCATTAATATAATGGTGACTAAATTCAAGTGTTCAAGCAGTTCAACTGTTCTCACAGACAGACAAATTTTAGGATATTGATATGAATACATTGGGATCAGAAATACTGGCCTGGAAGTCTTGTTAGAATAGGCTCTTTCTAGCTATTTTGGGTGTCTATATTTGATTTGGACAAAAAAATATCAAGATAGATGTACTTATGGTACATCAGCACTCCTGTTTTCTTTCTTGGTGGGCTGTAAATATTCATGTGGAAAAGAAACAAACAGCCAAGCCACTATGAAACTCACACATGTTTCAACTACTGAATATAACTTTTGGAAAATTTTATTGCTCCCAAGTCTCTTCTCCCCAGCCTACTTTTGGACCCAGCAACAAAGTAAAAATAAAATGTAACCCTTAATATAATGATTGTGTATTTAATGTCTGTAACACACCATTAAAATGCTCTTGAGACCTTCCAGTTTGTTGCATTTGGTACTAGACTATGACTACTAGTAAACTTCTGAAAATGTCTGAATGAGAGCTGAAGATGTGACCAGGAGGGAAATCACATGACATAATTTCTTAAAATTGAAGAAAATTGACAGAAAGCTGCTTAAATTTTACTATAAACAAAGACAGACTTCATATGCAAATAACATTTCTTTGAATTGCTGCCGGTCAATCCATAAATATTGTGCTCTTGCCTTCATATCACAAGAAACAAGGAAGAAGAATACAGTTCCTGAATTTTCCTGTTATTTAATTGGGCATAGCCTTATCTCTTGTGAGCTCCCTGGCTGTCACTGACTAACACCTAGAAGCAAATTACTTATTAGCCAGTGAAAAAAAGAAACAGACAGTATACAAATACTTTACAGAGTTTAAGGAAACAGTGCAATAAAATGAATTATGAACAATGTAATACTAAAACAAATAAACATTGCCTGCACTTAGAGTATTTTGTCACTCAGCCACATGAGTGGCTAAGTATAATGTAGAAATATGTGAGTTAACTTTAAACAAGCTTACTAGATAATGGTATCAACACATAATTTAATGAAGAGTAAGAAGGAGGATAAATTAAACTTCAAGATTCCTGGTTTATTGTGGTTAACTGTTATTGGTACTGAGGGTAGCTAGCATGAGGCAGCTGGACCATCGCTACACTACGCTAGTCTTACCTCTGTTAGCTGATGTGAAACTACCAAGAGAAAGACAACTGGTGCTACGCCATTTAATCTGATTATGTGTGAAGGCGGACAACATGAGAGGGACTAGGGCCTCCAAAGAAGAGCAGAAAGCAGTGATCCATAACGGTTCAAAAAGAAAATAGAAGAAGGAAAATGAGATCTTCAGTTATGACCATGCTGATTTTAAACTGAAATCTGGTGTCAAAGAACACTGGTAAGGAATACCATGTTGTTAGCTTGGCTGAAGAAAGCAATGTCACGTATAAAAAGTGCCTCTGTGGGAAGGCCACGTAGAAAAGAAAGCTGCAGTTGTCATCTGCAGGTAGGAATAACCATAAGAAGAATGTGACTGAGTCTGAAAGTTACTTAGAGCTC
>VYZV01004630.1:2077-12497 GCA_013401275.1 Pandion haliaetus | reverse complement strand
TGTTTTGCTAAAATAAGTGTGCAACTCTTTCATTCTCAATTTTATTCAAAAATATTTGAGGTTCTTCATGTGGGGTTTTAATATGTAACTATATTCTTCATCTGGAAATAGAAATTGAAAGTACATAGGAGATGTGGTTTTTAAAGAAATTAAAATCATTCCTCTTGGTAACTGAAGTACAAATCTAATGGAAGTTGTTCAACTATTAAACTGACTCCTTAATGAAGCAATTTCATGTGGTGATATAAGCTTAAAAATATTTTTTTCTGGAATATTTATTTCATATCTCTAGCTGTAAAAACTTATATACATTTTCTATTACTTGTCTTTATTGGAAACTTGAAGTAGTTATATATTGGGCACAACATTCTGCCCAATGCAGCATTTGTCCATTATTTTCCATAATGGTTTGGCTTTGCATTTTTATTTCTTGTGTGTGGCCCTACATTGGAGAAAATCCTCTAACGTGTTTTTTCCTTTCCCCTTCCTCACTGCTCCCAGAATCTTTTAATGGGTCTCCTACTGGCAGTATAAATCTGGTAAGTGCTAGGAATTTTTTTTTCCCCATTATTATTATTTTTTTCTCCCCAACAGTAGGGAAAGTGTAATAAAATAGTTTAAATTATGTATGTTAGAGGTCTTAGTTCACTGCAGTTTAATTTCTGAAAAAGTTCTTGAATCAAATTGAAACGCACATAAGGTGTCAATTAATGAGATAAAACTGTCCCTTTTGTACTTTCCCCCCATGTTTAATGAAATCTCGCATTGTTTCTTACAGAAACAGTAATAATCTATAGTTAATTTATGCAAAGCATATGTTCTTATCCCTGTTTGGTTTTTTTAAATAGACATAAATTTGGAGTTAGGTAATAATAGGTGAAAACAAATCCTTTGAAAGTGATATCTCAAAGGATTAAATTCAGATAGACTGTAAATGAGGCATTTAATTAGATTTTTATAGGATGATTTTTTTTTGGGGGGATAGGACTTGATTTGGAAACGTAATAGTATCTGGAGTTTATTCAAAATATGAATCTTTGTTTTCTAATCTGACCATTTTCAAGTTCAATTTTTGCTATTTTTTTTTTAAGCAGTTCTTGACTAGGTCAGTTTGTCAGAACCTTTTACTTGTTACATGAATGTACTTAAATATTTGAAATATGCTTCTGCGTGTACTAGTGGATGCATATGTATGAAGAGAACTGTATACTTCCACCAGAATTTTTCCAAATATTCTGTCCCAGATAGACCTTACTAGGTTTAAAATGTTTTAAACCGAAAATCAAATCACAGCTATTTAAAAAGAAAAAAGTCATTAAAATTTTGATGTATTTCCTCCCTATTAAGAAGAGACTATATCTAGCTGAGCCACAAGATATGCAAGGTTCAATTGTGCATATGAGAGTATTTTTCCAAATCTTTTAGAAAGGTTTGCAATCTGCATGCAAATTCCTGGCTTACGTGATTCATAGGTCCTTCTAATTCATTCTTGGAAGATGCTGTAGCTCCTCAGGAGTTCCAGTGCATTGGTTAGATTATGCTTGCACACAGAGAAATGGAGTTTATTTTGATAAGGAATACATTTAACATAAATGTGTTTCTGTGTGTAGGTTGGTTGGTTGTGGGTTTTGGTTTTGTGGTGTTGGTTGGGTTTTTTTGAAGCTGGAGTTTTTTTCCTGTTGTTTTCCTCTTGTTTACATTTTGAAATACAAAGAAAAGGGGAGGTTGTCAGCTGGTAACAATTTACACAAAATCCTGTTAGATGCAGAAGGAGAACTTAATTCAGACATATTTTTTAAAAATTTTTACATACATTTCTGGTAACATGTCACAAGAGATTCTTTTAATTGATGAATCTCTTAAAAAAGGTCTTTCAAATGTCTCAAGTACTTTTTCTAAGAATGTTCTGACATATCAAAGTCATATCTTATAGATGGGGATTCACCATTGCTGTGGCTCATCTAGCTAGTTGTAATCTGCTGCTTAGTTTTGTGGCCTTTCCAAACGAAGCTAGAAAGTCTTAAAGCCTTCATCAGGCACTGTTGCAATACAAATAGATATTGTCATGACACAATTCAAAGTCTTGATTTTTGTTGTTGTTGTGAAAAGTATATTTGCAGAATACTACATTTATTATTTTTATAAAAAGTGAAGAACACTCTAGCAGAGATGTGTAATAAATCTCTGTTTATGCAGAACTTTTGCTTTCTGTAGTCTGTATTGTTCAGGGTTTTCAGTGCTTGTACAGGTGTTCGAATACTGGTAGATGTAGTTTTTCCTGGCTGAATTCCATGTCAAGAGTAAATTTCTGTACACATAGTTTATCTCCCATGTGTTAGTCAGTTACATGAAGAAAAATAGACCTTGGAAAGGTTACTTCAAAGGTCGGGGAATTTCTGTACTTTTAGCTAATGACAATGCATTAAATAAGATTGGGTTGTGGTGTGATACTTTTGCTTTTTAATTAACTTGTGTTCCTGTGAATATAAGTAATGTCAAAGGTATTAGGTCATATTAAATACAAAGTGTCTGTTGTGTTATCTGTTCCAAGTTTCAACTGTTTCATTTACTTGTATTAATTGTTTCTGTATAGTACCCTGCCACAGCAGTTGAGTATTTCCTGAAGTTTCCATTATAAAATACATCACTTGCAGTTTATACTTCTACTGTAAGAATGTATTTTAGGATTATTTGGAAGAGAGGCTCAAAACTGTTTTGAGGAAAAGTGATTTTACAAAAATATCTTCTTAATTCTGCCTTTTAATTTGGCACGTTAGTCCACTATATTAAACCAGTAGGCTGTATTTTGGGGGTATAAAACCATTGCAGATATTTATAGACTCTTGCGGATTTTATCTAAATGGATCCGTAATGTGAGCTTTACATATTGCTTTTGCATTGGGTAAAAAAAAAAAAAAAGGAGTTCCACAGGTGTTATATATCCAAGACCTTGAATGGCAGCAGAAATGTCTGGGATGAACTTCTGGCAGTCATTAGTGTATGTCAGTCTGAGCACCATTCAGTTAATCAAAAAGAAAACTGAACTGTTAGGGTGGCAATGAAGGAAGGCAGGAAAATGAGAAATAATGATGCCTTTTAAAAAATTTAACAGTGGCTTAACATTAGTATTTCATAGCAAACAAAGTATTAGAGCAGTTGACTACTACTTTCTTCTGTAATAACATCCCTTCCATCTTACTGATAATCAAATCCTAGAGCTCTCAGAATATCAAGCGCTTACCCAAGCTTCCACAAATTCCTGCCGTTCATCAGTCTCAGGTGATATTCTGCTCTTAAATTTGGACACTACAGTAGAGAGCACACTTTACAAGATTATTGCTGTCCAAGGGTGACTTGCTTAGGAATGGACCAAGTCAGAGAAAGTCAGCCCTACATCCAACAATGACCAAAAGCAAGTGTCTAATGAAAATTATAGGAACAGTCCACTTAGTGGTGATACTTCACCAGAATACTCTCAGCATCCAGTAACTTACAGACTTGGGAATTCTTGAGGTGAAAATGATGTCTGCTCTCAGAATATTTTTGCATGAATTCCTCTGTTCTACCGTTGAGCAGACATAAACTTTCAACACTGTAGCATACAGTGGCAAAACAGATTTCCCAAACGGACTCCTCTTTCTTCTACCTTTTTTCAATCTGGGACTTTTGTACTGTAAGTCTCCAAGCTGTATCCTAAGATATTTAGGAGACTCCTTACTGCAATGCCTGATAAAGCATGTTAGTGTGATAAGACCTTTTTAACAATGCCACTTATTCATTATCTAGACTTTATAACAGAAATGTTAATCCCCTCACCTTCCATGGTGGCTGTTTAGGCAGAGACTGATTGAGGGGGTTGAAGCAGAGAAGAGCTATTCTCTCTACAGAGCTTGAGAAGGAGTGGTGTAATACATAAGGATATCATGGAGATGGTAGATTCAGATGAAGAGGGGCAAGAGCAGTCTTGAAATAACTTAATTTTGAAGTTCAACCTATGTTTTGATTGTCATCACATAAGAATGGATTATGTTTAAGGAAACAGAGGAGTTTAGAAACTTGATTAATGTGTATTGAGGTTTTAGTTTGACACAGGTATGGCAATGCTACCCAGTAGGTCCCATTCTAGGTAACTTTTTGTGGCAACTCACTATTAAGCTGGCTTGGTTAAATTATAAAAGATAGCTGACCGCTGCATATTCATTCTGAATGTGTATCTTTGAAGAATTTTAGAATTTGGGGGTAAAATATATAAAGTAGCTGGGATCCCAGTGCCTATGAATTCTGCTAAAGTAACTCCATCTTTTTTTTTTTTTAACCTGGTAATGTAAGATTAGGATCACATGTGTAGTGGCTCATCATCCATTTATTTGTTGTATATCCAAGTATCCACCCAACAATCTTGCTGAGCTTTATTATATTAAGTCTTAGCGGTCAGATCTATTTTATAATAAATAATAGAAAAGCTTCTCTAAAAGACCTGTTAGGCTACTTTTGATCCCAGTAATTACTGAATATGGAGACAGGGTGTTAGCCAGTTGAGGATGTACCTGTTCATTTTTATGAGGGAAGACATTTTCGGGAAAAGTGTTAACTGTTTCTTACAGCAGAGAAATTACTCAGCTTTTATTATACTGTTGCTCTTCTGTGGTGCTTTAAGTCAGTTGAAAGAAAACGGAATGGTACAAAGATAAAACCAAAAGACCTTTTATACACACCTGTGGCGCCCATCTACAAGAAGGGCCAGAAGGAGGATCTGGGGAACTACAGGCCTGTCAGTCTGACCTCGGTGCTGGGGAAGGTTATGGAGCAGATCATCTTCAGTGCCATCACATGGCACATACAGGACAACCAGGCGGTCAGGCCTAGTCAGCATGGGTTTATGAAAGGCAGGTCCTGCTTGACTAACCTGATCTTCTATGACAAGGTGACCTGCTTAGTGGATGAGGGAAAGGCTGTGGGTGTTGTTTACCTGGACTTCAGTAAAGCCTTTGACACTGTTTACCACAGCATTCTGATGGAGAAATTGGCTGCTCATGGCTTGGACGGGCATACGCTTCGCTGGGTAAAACACTGGCTGGATGGTCAGGCCCGGAGGGTTGTGGTGAATGGAGTTAAATCCAGTTGGCCACCAGTCACGAATGGCATTCCCCAGGGCTCAGTGTTGGAGCCAGTTCTGTTTAATATCTTTATCAATGATTTTGGAAAGGGTATTGAGTGCACCCTTGCTCAGAAAGTTTGCAGATGACACCAAGTTGGGTAGAAATGTTGATCTGCTTGAGGGTAGGAAGGCTCTACAGAGGTATTTGGACAGGCTGGATTGATGGGCTGCGGCCAATTGTATGAGGTTCAACAAGGCTGAGTGCCGGTCACAGCAATGCCATGCAATGTTATAGGCTTGGGGAAGAGTGACTGGAAAGCTGTCTGGCAGAAAAGGGCCTGGGGGTGTTGGTCAACAGTCACCTGAGTATGAGCCAGCAGTGTGCCCAGGTGGCCAAGAAGGCCAATAGCACCCTGGATTGCATCAGAAATAGTGTGGCCAGCAGGACTAGGGAAGGGATTGTCCCCCTGTACTCGGCACTGGTGAAGCTGTACCTTGAATCCTATGTTCAGTTTTGGGCCCCTCACCACAGGAAAGACATTGAGGTGCTGGAGCGTGTCCAGAGAAGGGCAACGAAGCTGGTGAGGGGCCTGGAGCACAAGTCTTATGAGGAGCGGCTGAGGGAACTGGGGCTGTTTAGCCTGGAGAAAAGGAGGCTGAGGGGAGACCTTATTGCTCTCTACAACTACCTGAAAGGAGGTTGTAGCAAGGTGGGTGTCAGTCTCTTTTTTTTTTCCCAAGTAGCAAGTGATACGATGAGAGGAAGTGGCCACAAGTTGCACCAGGGGAGGTTTAGGTTGGATGTTAGGAAAAATTTCTTCACTGAAGGGGTTTTCAAGCATTGGAACAGACTGCCCATGGAAGTGGTTGAGTCACCATCCCTGGAGGTATTTAAAAGATGTGTGGATGTGGTGCTTAGGGACATGGTTTAGTGGTGGACTAGGCAGTGTTAAGTTAATGGTTGGACTTGATGATCTTAAAGGTCTCTTCCAACCTAAATGATCCTATGAATCTGTGATTCCACAATTGTTCGTGGGTTTTGCTTTGTTTTGTTTTTTTAATGCTCAGTAAAAGAGTTATTTGTAGCTGTACTTCTTTTGTAGCCGAGATACTAAATGAAAGTGGCAAATATGTTAGGGATCACAATACTATGTGATACTATGTGAAACTGGTAGGGGAAATGAAGGGCCGTACACTCTGTGTAAAAGAAAGGCATTAGTAACCAGGTAATACAAACACTTATTTGCGTTGTTACAGTGCATTAAGCTATTCTATGAGTGTAATGAATTGAAAGTTTGAAAATTAAATAGATTAATTGAGAAGGATCTGTCAAATGAGATGTCTCCGTGATCTTATTCTGTTGTCTGTTTCTTCTTTCTTCCCTCCACCCCTACACCCCCATGAAGTCCTTAGATGACCTTTCAAATGTCCCTTCTGATGAGACAGTTCAACTCCATGCATACATCTCAGATACTGGTAAGTGAATGTGTTATGATGGCTGCTTGCTTGTTTTCCACCATTTATTTTGAGTTTTTTTTAATATTACAGGCCCTTGAAATCCTAATCCTTTCATTTTTTTTAAATCTCATAAAACATGTGAATTCATATTTCCCATGCAGTCTGTCCTTGTAACGGAAATCCATATAGAATTGGTGCTGTAGGTCGTAGACTATATATCTGTACTTAAAATGTGATTTAATTTTTGTCGTTTACGGTAGTATTATTTTTCCTCTCTCTGGAAAATCATTCATTAAACTTAATATTGAATAGCATTTATTTTAGCAACTATTTAAAGAACAAATTGTAAAAGCCATCCCTTTTTTTTTCTAGTCACACAGTTTTAATTCTTGACTGTTTACTTCTGCTGCTGTAATATTTTCCCCTATTTTTGTGCTTCCTTTTTGACTTAGCTTAATTTAAGTTAGTGACTTCAGTATTTACAATGGTGTCACTTTTGGTTATCTTTTGAAAAAATTTGCCTAGTAATAAATAAAAAATTTTTATTACGTGAGTAAATAACAAACTTCTCAGATATTATTTGCAAATAACTAGTTAGGTGAGATTGCACTGAGTAATTAAATTATGAATGAATCTTCAGATATACCTTTTTTGGTAGATTTTACTATGCAACAGACTTTAAAAGCTATGCATTCCTATAGCAGACACATGAGCTATGAGCAAGAATTCAACTACTTGACATTTTAATTAAAACTGTTACTCCATCCAAGTGTGAGTGTGGTACAATCCAAGTCTCGTCTACTCAGTCCTCAGAGAAGGGGAAAAATAATTTAAAAGTTAAGAGTCACAATTTTGCTTTTTTATTTAAAATGGTATGTGATACTTTTTTCTGAATTAAACTTAGAAGTTTCATTACCTTTTTTCTTAGATCAAAACAATCTCAGAACCACACAAATCATGTTCAATTTATTATCTTGATGGCAATGTGTATTAATAACTATCAGCTTGACTCTGTGAATCCATAATACTCCAGTTGAACCAGGGGAGATATGTACAGGTTCATATTGTAAGATAGGACTAAACTGGACGTCTCCTTCGTCTTCACCTCATGTTTGAGCAAGAAATACAAGTTCCTGCTTTCTGAATACTTCAGGCAGCAGATGCATCTTGCATCTGTGTGCAGGCTCCTTTCTTCTACCGATTAATACTCTTTACTGTGTTTGTGGAGTGTATACAGTATCTTCTCCATAATCTTTGAGGGTTCACCTTGCCTTGTGTTGGAAAATAAATGCTAAGAGGCTAGGACGTAAGAGGCGGTGGGGACAACTTCTTTCTTTTTCTGCCACTCCTGTCCTGAAGTGGTACTCCTAAAGGTGCAACTTAGCAGCACTGCTGAGATGTAGTATGGTGGCTGCACGGCAGAGTGGACAACCGGAGTTTAGAGGACCGGGCTTTCTCAGCATCTGTGGAGCCAGGGTTTGCTGGTTCCATTATCTGCATAGTCTTTTGGCAGCAGCCTGACTGTCCGCTCTTTTCTCTTGGAGTTCAGCACTCAACATTCTTCTCCTAGAGGGTAGCTGGCAAAGAAAAGATGCTCCAAAGGATGCCAAAAGGTAGATGGCAAAGAAAAGATTCTCTGTACCCACTGTGCACCTTGCTAGTGAGTAATTCTTACATTGTGAGCAGCTGCCCCTATCCTACAGCTGCTCCCTGGCTGCTTAGACCTTGGCATTATACTTTAGAGAAGTCAAGGCTGGTAGCACAGCAAAGGTTGGAGCTGATGATTTGTCAGGAGAAGTGTATTTTATGGAGTGTGGGTGCATTAAGCAATTCACAGAACTTGATTAAAAAGTATTTGCATCAACCACACTGGAAAATTGTGGTTACTGGGTATGGTTCAATACTTACAGATACTACATGTTACCAGTTGTGCAGTGTAAACTATTGGTTCTAGGTTATTCTGTAGATTAAATGGAAATTTTTGAAACAAACTCTATACTAGGAGGAACCCTGTGATGGAGGAATTTCCAAGAGAACTTAAATATTCAGTGGAGAACAAAAAGATGTTTGCTTGTGTTTAACTGTCTGTCTTTCCATTTATAAATTGGCTTCTCCATAAAATGTGTGTGTGTTTACACACGCAGAATACATTATGTGTATGTACACACACGTACAGAATACATACATATGTGTGTGTATAGTTTCTGATGACTTAAATAGTGTGGTGTAGAGTATTTTTTTATCTTATAGTTAGTAACAAACAGCTGATATTAAGCACTGTCTTCTGTATTTACAGATTTTTTTTTGATGGACAAACTTTTACAATATGTTTAGAGTACTTTGGAGACTGGAATTTCTTCTGGTGTCACAGTTGTCTTTCACCCATACCTTGAGTTCTTTTGGTTAAAATTATTTTTTAAAAGATCTATTCACTGTTCTCTAAAGTTGAAACCTTTTCTGTTCTTTTTGTGTTTTGCATGTCAGTGAAACTTGTCTAACTTCAAGGCTGCATAATAAGTTTCTGGAGGGTATCACTTATAGAGTGTTTTGGATAAAGGAATGGCTTACTCTTTTGCTTGCATGTCCATTTTTGTCTCTCAAGTCTGTCATTCCAGACATTTCTTCACTTCATGTTCGTGTCCTTTCGTCTTCCTTCTTTCTGTTTGTTCCTTTTTTATTTTTGTTTCTAAACTACTAGTCTATGCTGATTGTGACCCATATGCTGTGGCAGGAGTGTGTAATGACCACGGCAAGACATATGCACTGTATGCTATCACAGTCCATCGGCGAAGTCCAAACAGTGAAGACACATGGAAGACGTACCGACGCTACAGTGACTTCCATGACTTTCACATGAGGATCACTGAGCAGGTAATTAATCTCATAAAAAGCTTTTAAGGTTTCTTTGAAAGGTGCTTTTTCTGTGTGATGGTATGGCATGAGTAGTGGCTTTCTCAAAGTGACTTAAGATGTGGAGTTACAGCACTACGTTATTTTCCATTAAAGTGTACTTTTTTTACCATTTATGTCATGCACTATTTGTACTGAGCAGTTTACAGGTGTGTGTTTATATAGTTTAGTGTCTGATGGCTATGTAATTGCTCTCACAAAAGGAAATGGAACTCGGAAAGATCACCCCTCCCCTGCCCCTTGCTTAATTTTACTTTGAGATGTTTGTATGGAAGTGCTATTGGTCTCAAACAGTGGCATATTTAAGAAATAAAATCTGAGCTTGGGAAATAGGTATTTAAGTTTTAAGTGAAATGTTAAGGATTGGTGGGGTCTCAAAGTGGACAGCTGTTGGCAGTTCAGTATACTGCTAGACAATCTGCCGTTTATTGCTGTACTTCTCAGACTCTTTAACCCTCCTAAAATGAAAGAAGAAAACCATAGAGACTTGTAATTCATTAGCTGGTACAAAGTAGAACCTGCTGACATGAAAAAGTGTTGAAAATGCAGTGCTTCTAAAAGAGGAGGGTGAAACACTTTTAAACCAAGCCTTTGGAGAAGTCAGATTTGACTGCATAGCCTTTGAACTAGTCAGAAGTGTTGGATTACATACCTTAACTCTGTTATTAATAAAGAGGCATAGAGAACAAATTCTGTGCAGGTAGGTTAGCATTGTAAAGTCAGAACAGTAGTAAAAATGGAAAGGCTTTATTAAGAAAGCAAACGTGTTGAATACTTAATTATAAACAAGTTCTGACTTCCCTTTGTTTCTGATTATCTTAGTGTGCTGTCAATAAATTTGAAATACCGATTTTTATATTCCTTTTCAAATTGTTGTTTGTTTTTGGATTTTGTGGTTTTTTCTTTTTTTTTTTTTTTTTTATTTATTTCATTTTTTTGTAAAATCCCGGACCT
>VYZV01004628.1:19510-30339 GCA_013401275.1 Pandion haliaetus | reverse complement strand
GATGAGGCAACTTTCCATTTTGTAAAACAGAAAGCTGTTTTCACTTGCAAAATCATTTTATTGTGCCAGTCAAATTGCACAAGTCATAGCAGGATGAATCTCTGATATACCATGAAGGCTTAGGGAACATTTAAAGAATCTTGCTTTGTGTCCATGCGTATTGGGCTTTTCTTGTTTGTTTTTGAGAGCCAGCTCAAAACATTTGCAATAAAAATTCTTTTTTCTTTTATTTTGGTTTTGTATTTTTTCATTAACTAGTTGAGTAATTTTGGTGCAGGTAGCTTTTAGTGAGCATTTTAAAGTCCTGAATATGGACAATCATTTCTCTTTGGTAAGAATCAGGTGTTTTGACAAATAGACATGTAAGATTTTCTTGATTTAAGATTATGGGAAAATACAGTTAACATTGAAAAAAATGGTCCTTCTCTTGATGGAGCCTACTAGAAAGCACACATATTCCACACAGAGGATTCTGTAAAATTGCTAATTTTAATTGTATGTGTTATAGCATTGAACTTCTAGTGGTAAAAGGAAGAAAAGTATTAGAATAAACTTCAGATAAATTTGGGGGAAAGAAATGCATCTGTCCTTATAGTTCAAGTAGAATTTCAAGAACAGTTTCTTACAGACTTCTGTGTTTCCTAATATTTTTATTTCCCATTCAAAGACCTTAGAAAAATGTATTTAAGCATCCACTATTTTAAACTTTACAGAAATAAAGAAGCTGTGGTACTTTACTCTGATCCTTTTAACCTTTCTGTAATTACAGACTTACCACTGTCCCATAAAAAACCATCTGAACTATCAAATTTTTATAGTGATTGCCATTGCCAGTACCACTGTGTTTTGCTTGTTACAGTGCTAACAAATTTTGTGCTGTATGGCTTATCAGAGACCTATCTTTGTCAGTGCACATAGGTAAATATATTTGACTTGATTTTTGGCAATCTTTAATTAGGGAACACCTGAATTATGCTGAATTGTTTGGGAAGACTTCAGGAATTTTACTATCTGGGGAAAAGATGAAAAAGAGTAAGAGCATCTAACTTGCAGGAACCAATACTTGTCTGGCTAGTGATGTGACTCCAAGCCAGAATAACAGTAATTGCAAGTCAGTTCCATTTCAGGATTTTTATAAGACTTATTCCAGTTTTGTGCAGTTTCCATGTAAAGCTGTATCAGTTACATATTTTGTGACAAGAGTGAAGCAAAGTATTGATCTGGCGCTGTTTAGTTGACAGAAATCTAGAAAGGTTTCAAGGTGAGTTGTAATGACGAATTAAGTTTTTCCACAGAGAGTACTACATAAAGTGTGTGTGTTGAGACAGTATCATCTATATGTGCACACTCTTATTTCCTGTGGGTTCTCAGGCTGACAGATCAGGTGTACAGGGTCCAAAAGGGACATGTGTGACGTGGGTTGCTGCAATACCAGAAATATGAAGAAACTCTGTACACATGCCCTAATGGTGATGACACAAAAATAGCACCAGGAGGCAAAAGATTGCCTTTGGGATGTCTTCGCAGATGACATTCACAGTGACCACTTTTAGGATATTATCATGTGTTTTATGATATTTTGTGCTTTTCATGAAGTACTTTTTGATTGTACCCACAGACTTCAAAATGTGAATCTCAGATTTATTCAATTTAAAAGCCAAAGTGAATGAATTACAAGTTAGTGTTAAATCTGAAGAATTTTAAGTAATTTTTCATGATCCTTTGAAGCCTGTTTCTTGATAATACAAGTGAGAAACTACTTTTCTCTTTTCTCGCCTTCTCTCTCCTCTTCTCCCCTCTCTCCTTCTCTCCTCTTTTGAAGAGAAATGGTAAGTTCTTTAATTAGGGTATAATACTGGAGGGAGAGACAAACACAATTAGCAAATTGTATTCTATTACATCATCATCACTGTTGTTTTGATTGCAGTGGGTTCAAGACATTTGCTGTTGAAAACCATCACCCTCATTTATTAGAAAGATCTCCCATAGTGCCTTGTTTTCCATCTTATTTTCTTTCTTCACTTCCCTCATAGGGAGCTATTTGTAGTGCATTTTATTAGCTGTATGATAGGTAATAAACACAAATGCAGATACCATTCTTTGTCATATACCCTTTATTCCAGTATTTCAAATTTATGAAACTGGTTTTAAATTGGCTTTTTTTGTTTTCATACTTAGATTGCCCTAATTTATAGTTCTGTTGAGACCTATGTAATAGGCACCTAGTGTGAAGAAACTGTGTTCCTCTGAATCCCGTAGAGAATTTCACATTTTCAGAGAATTCTTCTCATGCGCTTAGTTTTAATTGTTGGCCCATGTTCCTGATAGACAGAGCACTGTTGTTATTTGAGTGCATTTTATAATTTTTAAAGTTGGGGGGAAAACTCTGGAAGATTATAAGAAACATAAAATGTATTAGTTATTTTGTGTATAAGCTTTCTCCAACAATGTGAAGGCACAAGATTTCATCAAAGAACAAAATCAGAATGCTACTTAATGAAGGAGGAAGTGAAGTTACAGAGAAATACAAATTCATTAAAATACTAAATAACACTTTAAATGATTTAGTAGAGAAAACTCTGAAATTGGGCTAATGGTATACCTTGATTAGGTTTTTAGAATAATGTGTTATTCATATCTTATAGAAAACTTCAATAACAAGAAGGGTTCTGTGTCCTTCATGCCTTTCCTCTGTTGAATACTTGACTTCTCATTGTGTATTGCATCTTTGGATTCTTTTAACTTTTTAAAAAGCAGCTGCACGAGAAACTAATTTTAGATGCCTTTCTAATTTAAACATTGCTGTCTTATGCTTTAATAATTGTTGGTGGTAATTTATTTGCTGTTTGTACATAGACCCTCTGGATTTGGTAG
The DNA here is from genome assembly GCA_013401275.1 of Pandion haliaetus. Taxonomy (NCBI): domain Eukaryota; kingdom Metazoa; phylum Chordata; class Aves; order Accipitriformes; family Pandionidae; genus Pandion; species Pandion haliaetus. Next base: position 27,465 of record VYZV01004628.1, on the reverse strand, counting down.
TTTATGAATGTTTTAAAAGTTAAATGGATCAATTTTATCTTTTTTCATTATTTTAATTAGATTATATGAACTCCCTTCCTTCTACGGACCATAATCTTCACACACACTGTTTTTTTTTTTCTGTTTTCTGAGTTCTGGAGTATAAATCCAGATGCTAGCATACACCACATCATTAAAAACTGACTTAATGATCATTGCCTTTCAGACCCAGATGACAGGACATTAAGAGAAGATGGAGCATCTTACTACTTCATGCCCTTCCTTCCCCTTCAAACACTTCTGCTGATGGCACTCTGTTTGTGTAACAGAGTCACCACATCTCAGAAAGAGATTGTAGCTCCCCTGTTTTATCTGCCAGTAACATCACTGTACCTGATCCCAATCTAATATCAAGGAAAGAATCATATCTGTTGTACTGTCTGTCCTGATTGCTGCACCAGACTGTAGTTACTTGTTTGGGAAGATGCTGGACATGCTAGGCTCTTGAACTGTTGTAGGAATCCCAACACCTTTCAAGTGTAGATTAGAAGTGAACATGCACAATACTTCGTTTAATTTCTTAAACAATATAACACCTTGCAACACGGTTGTCTGTGTCTGAAGCTGACTCTGAGGAGCTGTTAGAGCCTGCTGTGAAAGGAGCCACATCACTAGGTTTGAGAGAGAAACTGCTTTTCCCCACTCCCCCATTTCTTCGGAGGGGGAGACTTTTCTTGCATCAGCTATACAGCCACTCTCTTTCCTTCTCTAGTATGGTTGCTATATATATGAATGCTTGCTAAATGGAAAAATAATGATGTGACTTATTACACTCTTAAGCTGGTTTGACCTGGTACAACATACTATGTTTAGTGGATTATCTCTTATGAGCTCTGAAGAAAGATGTCTTTTTATTTATGCAGTGGATTTTATTGGTTGTCTCTAAATATCTTCAATTTCTGCAATATCCCTAGCATGGTTTTCTAAGGAGCTAAGACACATAGGGTTGCACTCTGTGTCCTGTACTCCCAAAGCTTTTAAACCTGTTGGCTAATTCCATCCGAATTTGACAGAAGTTTTGGTGACATTCAGTCCCCATATGTTCTGTGAAACAATTGGTGGTTGGTCAGAGGGTAGAGACTGAATGAGTGCTGCAGTGAGAAAGGCAAGCAGAGATCAGTTTGTGCAGAGGCTGTAACTGTGGGCTGGCAGCCAGCGTGTCTGCAGCCCTGTCTGCTTGCTGTAGGGTGGCTGTTGCTGTGTCTTCAACTTGTAGTAGTATCTGTGGAAATGTTAATTAATTGGGAGTCTTCAAAAATCAGGTGTTAACTTCAAGTTTATAGAAGAGTGTGTTTCTTTTTGAGTGTTCATGTCTGTGTTTCAATTGTGGACCTGTTGTGAGTGTGTATAATGAAATGGTACTTTTTTCACTGTTACCTAGATCACTGATTTTCTTCCAAATTCAGTAGCCAATCCATTCGTTTTATTTTTTCTGTGCTACTTGGAGGCATAGATGCACGGATAGTTACATGTATCTCAATCTGTGTGAACATTGAAATGCTCGTACTGTATCATTACAGGGGAGTAAGAAAGTCAGCAGTATCTTCCCTTGGAGATTGTGTGATCCTTGCAGTAAGATTAGACTTTTCCTATTAGAGTTTCTGACTGAACTAATAGTTATCCTGAGCTGAATTCTTACCGCTTGCTAAATATACCCTCCCTTGAAAAATTGTAAGGACAAAATCTATAGAAGTATGTCTTTCCTTTCTTTTGTCCAAATTGTCTCAGGGAAGGGGATTTCCTTGGGATTTAGGTACAGTCAAACCATCAGTCTTGGGAGGAGCTCTTGATACCTGGGTATCTCATTAGGTGATCCTTACCAGGCACAGGAGATTTGCTTCCAATGTTTCCTTTCTTCTGGAATTGATGACCATCTTTGTCATTGATTTAGGTAGGAACGAGGTTCCAATCTTAAAAAAAGTAATATAAGAAAAGTATATAAAGTTGTGCAAAGCTAAAGAAAGACTGTTGGAAAATGTTGGGGTGTTTTTACATCCTTTTTCTTGACTGCCTTCATGAAAACAACTTATCTGATATCCAGATTTTTTTTCCAATGGACAAAAATTCCCAGTCAAAATCTGAAAATCTGTGCAAAGTGGATGGACCTTCCCCCTGGTGTCCTGTCAGAGTGAAGTTTCTGTGCAAAAATTTTCACCCAGAGCCCTAAAACCTCCCACAAGGAGTTAGGTATAGAAGTCTCATATTTTCTAGTAAATTGCTTTCTGTCTACTATCTGATTTTTTTATGAATCTATATTTTTCATTCTTCCTGCTGTGAAACTAAGCCCACTAAAATCTGGAGGGAAGGAGGGGAACTGTAGCAGATGGTAGATAATGTTGAAGACAATAAAGCCCCTTTCATTTCTTCTGGATTACTTAGCCATCCATCATTAGATGCATTCTGTTTGGATTTAGGAAATACAGTTTGTGCTTTGTTAAATCATTACTTGATCACAGCCCAGAGACATAACTTTTAATGTTTGATTTGGTGCAATTCCAGTTGAAAGGGAGGTAACTTGGTTTAAGTGGAAGCTAAGAGGTGAAAAACCCCAATAGTTAGAGATAGAAACTACTGAAAACTGCTCCTTTCCTGCAAGAATGTTGGAAGTTACCCCGAGTATGCAAAAAAAGGTTTCAAAATGTGGTGCTTCTAATGCATTGCAATGTTCCTGATCTTGGTACCGACCATAACAAATCTGTCAGTTAGGTTGCATAGAAATTTATGGGACTAATATCACTGCCTGACCTGTCATGAATATTGCATCTAATAAAATTTGTGAAAAAAATCAATGAATACTTTTGTTTTACACCTGATGACTCATAATTTCTGGTGTTCCAAGCAGCAATGCTGGTTGCTAATCTTACACCCATTTTCTATCAAAAGAAGTATAAAAATAGCTAAAATAAAATAATTCCCCCACTTCTGGTTCAAATCACAGATATTTGCCAAGGTAAGAAAGAGAACCATTTGCAATGGCAGAAACGCCAGCTTCCAGTGAAGTTTAGTTGTTGAGCTACATCTAGCCTTTTGGAAAAGGTATTCTAAAAAGAAGTGATACTTATTGGGGAGCATCCTTTTCTTCTTAAGGCATTGTCCTGCCATTAGGTGATCTGGGTGCAGTGTCTAACCTTGGGAAGGTTTGAGGATGATGTAACATGTTTTAGATCACAGTCTGACCTCATCTACCAAGCTTTTTACCTTCTTCAGGAATGAAGGGTCTCCTATATAGCTCTATTTGTAGAATGCCGAATGTATTTGAAGAATGCCTTACCCGATGGGCTAATATCTACATTAACATGTGCAAGTTAATAAAAGTAGCAATGTAAGTCAAACAGCAAACCATAAGAAGATATGAGCTATATGGATGAAACAGTTTCCTCCTGTGTAATTGAAATTCAGGCTCTATAGTCATTTATAATTTGAATTAATCATGTGCTTCCTTACTTGCAGTTTAGTTCTAGCTCAGTCTGTTAAAAGGCCCTGACTTTTTCTTCTCTGAGTAAAGACAACTGAAAACAGTTTTGAAGGTAAAACTGAAATTCTATTGGACTGGCATGTAACTGAGTTTCTTGTATGTTTGCTTCCAGTTCCTTTTGACAATCCTTTTAAGTGTAAAAGACTGCTGCTGCTGGGGCCACAGAAGTATCTCATGGGTACTTACATAGCTTTGAGTGTTACAATTTATTGGGAAAAAATTATCAGGAGAGATCTCAGAGGCTTATTCTTAATGTTGCTTTTATTTAGTTCGAATTCTGATGGAGGAAATGAGTGTAAATAATTAAATTATAATGATGCCAAACTCCTCCCTCTGTAAAACAGACACAGCAGTGAGCTCACGTCTGGTAGCAATGACGTTTAGAAGAAATGTACTTTATAGGCTGTGCTGGGACCTTCACTATTGGCTGTGTGGAAAGAAATTAGTAACTTACTTGAAATGCGTTACCTTCTTGAATGTTGATATGCAGAGTGCTTGATACGGAGAACTACATTTTCTGTCCACACTCACAGAGCCTGTCAAACCGAGCTGGGTAATGTCATGATTCTGCAGAGGCATGGGACCGTGTCCCCTGCTGACTTCCTAGGCGAGAAGAAGGGCAGTGCAATTTATTCACAGCACTCTGCCAGAGTCTTTGTCCAAAGTCATGTTCTGGTCCTATCAGTAGTGATGCATATGTGTGGACCCATATATTTATGAAACCTATACTCACCTGCTCCTCCGTTCAGAGGTTATGTTTTCAAGTCACCTTTTGGGAAAGTTTGATTCCAGTTGGGAATTAAAATTCGATAAATAGAAAATACATGGCCTCCACCCTGAGTTTTAAGCATTAAAATCCCATGAGTTGTTTGTGTAATGCACATTTCAAGTTAAACATGTTCTTTCTTTCTCATTTTTAATGCACTTCAGTTTGTTAGGGATCAGTAATGGAAAAGGCGTGCAATGCCATGCATATAGTGTGAATGTGTATTTGCCATGATGATGTGCTGGACCTCCCTCTTGAAGTGATAGGGTATACATGAATTTGGTGCTCAACTGAGCATTAATTTTTGATGTCCCTCTAAGCAGCAGTTTTAATTTTTTTTACTATTTTAAACTACTGCTTAAATTAGCAACATTTGGTGGGAGTGGTGTAACAATAGTTTGAAGATGATGAATTCAGCCCTCCTGGGTATTCTCTCTAGTTTGGGTACTGGCTTACTGTGTGAACTTTATGCTGCTTACTCTCTCTTACATATTCATTCTTCTGATTCTAACATGAGGGATCCAATACTCATCTCTGTGGAAGAGCTGTGCTTCTCTAGTGAGGGTTTTCCAACAGTTATTACAGGCTTTTGGTACACACTGAATATTTTTGTGCCTACTTAAATAGCTAAGCATTGACTGTTTTTTTGCATTATTTTTGCAAGTTAAAAATTCTCACTCAAAAATACCATGGTTCTCACCTGCACACGTGAGTTTCAAAGCATTTAATACATTGGTTGCAAGTGTTAGTTGAGACAGAAGATTGCTTTGATTAAACAAGTTTTCAGGCTGCTGCTGTTTGTAGCCCTGCTGGTGATAAATGATGGGAACAGTGTTTAATAAAAATATCAAAGAACTAATTTATCGATTTCTGCTAAATTCTGCTGAGGTAGAGAGAAGTACAGACTTGGTGGGAATAATACAATCAGGCCTTCAGTGACTTGAAGGCCAGCCCTTGAGGACCTAGTGATACTATTCGTTGAGCAAGAGCTGTACTTAAAAATATTGTGTATGTTTGTAGTAATACAATAATTTTTATTGTTTCAGAAACTTCACTTTGGTTATTAAGATACATAAAAATCCAGAATATCATCAGGAAACCCAGATCATGTACATTATAGGAACTTTTTCCATTTTCCTACCTAGAGAAGAGGGAAGAATTAATTTTTCTCTTCTTGGTCCAAATAAATTTTCCTGGCACTTTCTATGGCCCCATCAGATACACTGCATATCCCCCAAAGGGCTACCCTCTAGTTGCATAACATTGCACAACCTTTAAGTCACCTTGACAGGATAAAGGAATACAAAAACATGCCAGAAAAATCCCAAAGCCACTTTTATGGTATATAAGCCCTTACCTGGACCGGCTGTGGTATTGCCTGCTCACAGCTGCCGCTGCAGGACTGAGCAATATCATCCTATTCCACTTCCTAGGAGCCTATGCTCATACTTTCTGCAGAATTAAGAGAAGAATAAAAGGAAATTAGAAAAGGAATATATGGTCATTTTAATCCAAAATGTTCCATCTTTATATCCTTGCTAAACACCTTTAATTACCCAGTGGAGGTTTATGAGCAGTCACATAACTGTGAAAGAGGCAATCTAGATCAGGATTTTTTAAGGCAGCTGCTCCATGAATATTTACTTTGTTCGTTTTCTTGCATGGAACTGAAACTACTTGATTTGGTGAGAGTTGCCAGGTTTTCTCTGGGAAATTCTCTTTGTTTCAAGTGGTTGATACTGGTATTTGTAGATGAGGATTTACATTCAATCATTGATATCTTGGTGAAATTCCAAGTGGCCATGGTGTGATAAATGTGAAATCTTGGGTGTCCACGGCTGTTGCCCTGTATAAAACTAAATACATATCCCAAGAGTTTACAGTGTACTGAGCAATTGTGGAGTGTGCAGAGATTTGCAAAAATACATCAGTTGCACCTAAGTCAATTAAAGGTGGTTAATTTTAAATAAGTTTTACATGCTTGCATTGATTGGTTACATTCACCTAAATCACAGGAAAAAAACCTAACCCAGCCAGTTAGCATTTTATGCTTAACTGCAATAAATAAATAGTCATTTAACTTTTATTTAGAATGTCTGATGTTGTTCAGTGTAGAAAAATTATTTGACTACACAGAGATCAGTCAAATGAGGACAGGACCCCAGTGTAAGGAAATAAAGTGATATTGGACAACATCAGGACAGTATGAGTTTTACCCTGGATGCCTTTTACTTTTTCTGGCTCTCTAGGTTTAGAGTTAATCTATAAAAGGATAGTTTTTTGCATTAATTAGGTTGCTGTCTAGAGCTATGTCGTGAAATTTGCAGAGCAATTGAAGTTAATGAGTTTTCTTACAAATGCATCTGTGTCCTCCTTTACACTACCATTGGTACAGTCTAGCCACAAGCAGGCACTGGAATGAGAAGCCAAAGGAATGACTTCCTTTGTAGTAAATAAGTAATGGCAGGTGCTTATATATGAAATATGTGATATATGTGTAAATATATGTGTATATATATATTTATATATACACTGAAATGATTATTTTTTATATATATAAACCAATATATCTATATTTTAAGCATATGCCAGTACTAATTTATATATAAATATGTATACCTGTACAGTGAATCAGAGAAAAGGACATTTTATTCATTCAGCAGCTGCACTCAAGTAATAAAGCAATTTTGTGGGTCAAGAACAGTATTATATAGATACTGATTTTGCCTTCTGGCCTCATCACTATTGTCGTCTTGTTAAAATGACAGAACTTGTGTTTTTAGCAAAAACTGTCTTATCAGAATGTTTCAAAAGATTCAACAGTTTAATTGCAACTTTTCTAGCAACTATTAATAATGGTGTATAAAATGAAGCATGTGAATACTTCTTTCAGTACTGGACTCTACATTTTCAAGGAAAATAAATTATATGTCACATGAAATAATATTAAAAATACAAGCTGTTTCTATAATAAGTGATGTAAAGGACAGGTATCTTATTCTAAATATTGTACGCATTCTAATAACCGTGTGAAATCATTGTAATTCTGTTGTTACCTTAGCCCATTCATTGGAAAACAAGTAATAAAAAAAAAAGTTAAATCGAATTTACTCTAAAACGAAGGACAGGAAATTTCTTTTAAGAGCTGAGAAAGGGAGATGTACTTAAACAAAGCAAGTATAATTCTAGAACATGCATTTGAAAGGGAAGAACATAGGTTTAATTATAGGATTAGCTGCCTCTGGTAATAGTTCACTTTAGAATATATCAGCGTATTACAAAAATATCTTGTAGTACTTGAAAAATGGAAAGAATGGTAATTACACTGATCCCAGATTTTAAAAAGGAAAAAGGAGGTGTGTGTTAGGGAGGCTACAAAATGTAGTCAGTTTAGGAAAGCTCAGTTAAATTACGTGACATCTTAAATGTTACAGGTAATGTCTTTTCAAGTTAGTGTTTCCAGCCTAATGCAGATAATAGGATAATGAGGCATTGTTATGGGTTTGTGTGGCATGCTTTTCCTTGGTGGTGGGGGAGGGGGGCTGCAGAGGCGGCCACTTTAAGAAGCTGCTAGAAGGTCCCCAGGCGCCAAAATGTCGGACCCGCCTCTGGGAGGGGAGTGACGGTGGGAGCACCTCTGGGAGAACAGATTTAAGAAGGGGAACCGGTAGTGTG
>VYZV01004628.1:0-19291 GCA_013401275.1 Pandion haliaetus | reverse complement strand
TTGGTGAAGGACTGTCTCCCGTGGGAGGGACCCCACAGTGGAGCAGGGGACGAGTGAGGAATCTTCCCCCTGAGGAAAGGAGCGGCAGAGACGATGTGTGGCGAGCTGACTCAACCCCCATCCCCTGTTCCCCTGCGCCGCCGGGGGGAGGAGGTAGAAAGCACCGGGAATGGAGCTGATCTGGGAAGGCGGGAGGGGTGGGTGGAGGGTGTTCTGATGTTTGGTTTCCCTTCCTAATACCCTTGTGTTTTGTTTCTGTTTTGATTTGTAGTAAATTCAATGGATTTTTTTTCTTCCCCAAGTTGAGCCTGTCTTTTGCCCGTGACCATAAGTGGGGAGTGATCCCTCCCAGTCCTTGTCTTGACCCACGAGCCTGCCTTTGGATTTTCTCCTCATCCCAACGTCTCCAGGCGCGGGGGTGGGGGGTGAGTGAGCGGCTTCGTGGTGCTTTGTTACCGGCTGAGCTGAAACCACGACAGGCATTTATGGAGATTATATTTTAAAAGTTACAAATGTACTACTTTCTAGCCAGCAAGATTGCACACAAAAACAGTGGGGTCATTCAGGAAATAATTAGATATGTTCATAGTGTAGAAGAGAAGAAATTGAACTTTGTTGGGCTTAATGGCTTTTCCTTGTGTCCTAAAGGCTTCTTATGTCCTTTTTAAAAATAGTTCTCCCTCCTATAGTGCAGTGACACTGCAGTTTTAAAATGTGTCCTTCATCTCAGCTGTCACAGGGACCAAAATTTCAGACATTTTCAAATCTTTAGTCCTGTAGATTCTTTTGAAAGAGAGGGTTATTTGATACGCCTAATCAGCTGCAAAGATGCAGGGGTTTGCCAGGTAAGTTCTTTGCCATTAGCTGGTACCTCAAGTGGTATAACCTGGCATGAAGTACTTCATGTGTGGGAGCCCCACCTTGTCACACACTCATCTGTCCCTCTGACTTGTTTACTTAGCTCTGCAAACATGTGATGCGGTTTTAAGTTCCCATCACAAAGTTATTGCATGACTTAGAAAACTGAATTTCTTTCAAAAACCCCAAGAGATCAGAGTTAGAAAAGTTTGTTAGTAGTCTTCCTCAATAGACTGAAGAAATAAAATTGATGCAGAGAATATAAAGAGTAAAGAGAGACGTAGTGCATCCGAATGTGTAAGAGCTGGACTTTCCATTGACTTAGTATTTGGATCTGGTCATATGTGAAGATTATGGAGATAATGGTACGTGACATAGAAGGAAAAACAGGGAAAAGATGAGGAAATTAAGAAAGGAAAGCATCAGACAAGAACCGAAAAAGCACCTCTTGCAGCAAATAGAGATATGTTTGAAGAGGATTCTAGTAACCATGAATGCCTCTTGTGTGATTGTCAGTGAAGGACTTAAAGCAGAATTGGACCAGAACTTAGACTGTGACTGATCATGGCACAGGTTAGCTTTTGATGAGGGCAGGGGGAAGAACTTACTACACAATAACATGGAAGTTGTCTTTTAATTTCATTAATTTTACAGTTACCTTTAAAGTAAAATAGTAGCTTCAAAAATGTAACAAGGCACGTGGATAGGGGTTTTTTTGGTGTTTTCAAATATTTTTAATATTTTTTTTTTCTCTTGACACTAACTAGGAGTAGCTACCTATATCACTGAGGTGAAAGGTATATACAAATTCTCCTAGATCATGAAGAGGATACAAAGCATACTACCTTCTCACTTGCTGTCCCTTACTGCTAGGATGGGACTTTTCAACCCCAGCATTTGCCATCAGTTCAAAGGGCTTATTAATTTTGAACCCTGCTTTTTCCTCTATGCATCTTGAAGATTTCACTTTCTCCAGTTCTCTTCATCTTATTTCCTCTCACAAATGTATTATCAATTTTCCACTATTTTCCCCAAATAGACCCTCAAAACCCATTTGTTGTTCTCCTCTGGATCTTGTCTTTGATCATGGCACCTTGTCCACGGCTATTCTTAGGAGACTGTTTTTAACTTGGGAGAAAGTGGCTTAATGCTGCCTTTCAGATGATTTCTTAACTCCTCCTGACCTCACTTAGAGGTAAGCACTTACGCATTTGTAGTGGTGAAGTCCAAACTGTCCTCTTTGATCATCTTACCTGATCTTCAGTATGTCACAAACCATTACATTTCACCCTGTTTTAACTGAATATCCTTTCCCCCTCACCCAGCTAAGCATATCTTCTCGAAAAATATTCATTTTAGATTCACAAACATCCTGGACATTTTCTTGATCACTTGCTGTTTGGCTTTTAAAAATGTGTGTTCATTTTCCAAGATGAATTTATGGAATATATCTTTCTGTCACTGTTTCTCTCTAATGTGCTGTTCCATTTGATAATTAAGATGTAGCCCCTGACCCCATGCACCAGGGGAGGTTTAGATTGGCTATTAGGAAAAATTTCTTCACTGAAAGGGTTATCAAGCATTGGAACAGGCTGCCCAGGGAAGTAGTTGAATCATGATCCCTGGAGGTATTTAAAAGACATGTAGATGTGGCACTTAGGGACATGGTTTAGTGGTGGACTTGGCACTGTTAGGTTTATAGCTGGACTCGATGATCTTAAAGGTCTTTTCCAACCTAATTGATTCTATGATTCTGTTCTAAGATCTGTGAAAAATGTCTACTTGACCTTTAGAGGTGGAATAGTGCAGTAATGGGTATATGATCAGATACTTAAAACATGCGCTTTAAAAAACAAAACTGGCAAAAAACTATTTCCTTCTAGCTCATCCATGTTGACACTAGAGACAGTCTCTAATTGTTATGTAGAGGAATTATTCATTCCTTGCAGTCTACAGCAAGCTGGAGGAATTAAATGCAGAATTTCTCTTCTATGTTTGCTCTTTCAAGAACAAATATTAAGATATTTAAGGAGATAGCTGCATCTTTAAAGTAATTTTCTATGGTGACTTCATTTCAAGTGTGGGTTTTTACATTCTAAACCTCTCAACTGATGGTGCACTGAAATTAATGTTCAGAGTATCATTAAGGACATATTGTTACAATAATATATTAAGTGTAATATATTACCAATATAATGTTCTTCTGATCATATATCAATGAATTAATCATTACTCTGAATTTTTTGATGTATCAACGAAATGCATCATTACCTTGAACCATCTGTATTTTTTTGCAGTGTAATACATCATTCGTAAGGTGGAGCCCTAATGATAAACTAGCATGCAACCAGGCTTCATTATGTTAAATTATCTAAACCAAGATTCTTTAGCTTGATAAATATATCATGTAAGCCATCTCATCAGCTGGGAGACTGAGAGATAGAAAAGATTGGCGAATTACCATATGTCTGAGTGTAACAGGAGAGCAAACAGCACAATTTGATGTGTTTTGGAAATAAAATATAAGCCTAACATGGCTGTGGAAATAATTGGATAAACCAGCACTTACTTCAGTCATGAAACTTGTTGCTCTGTAATTACCTCTTGAGTTTAGCATTATCATGTTAGTCTGTCAAATAAATGTGGAATGGTAACTGAAAATGCATATATGAAAAAGTCAGTATTTCTCTATACAGACATGATTATTAAGAAGGGTAAAGGCTCTGAAGGTAGAGACTCCTGTATTTGCAAGAAAACAGATGACATTTTAGTCACAGAGAAAAGAGAAATTCTGTCATTTACATTAAACCAGAATATAATATATCTACTTCCCTCACAGATAATCTCCAGTAGCTGAAAGTGGCTAAGTTCCATACACATTGAAACATTATCTGATTGATACGGAAAATAAACCATGTCTATGTGCCTGTAACTTTGCTACATTCTAAAATGATACCGTGAATTCCTGACATTTCTAGCATCAAAAGCATAACTCCATCTGTCACTGAGTTAAGAAAATCTCATGTGGTACTTTAAAAAGTAGCAAATTGAAATACTTGCTGACAGAAGACTATTTATTAAGAGAGGGACAATCAAGTACTTTTAGTCATGTATTTAAAGATAAATGATTGCTTACCTAAATATATAAAGCAGAAATCTTCCCATTAAAACCTGTTTTAGTAAAGAATGTAATTTTACGCTGGAAAGGTGATTTTAACTTTTATGGGAAATAATGACATTTTTATTTTTCACAGCGATTTTTGATGAGACAAAACAAGATAGTTGATTACAATCGGAACAAAATGCTGTCACTTGTTTTTACTTCAAAAAATCTATTGTGAAGATTTGAAATTTTGAATTAAAAAAAGAAAACTTTCCCTTTTAATTGTTTTGTAGAGTAAGGAAGTGTTTTTGAGTCAGCCATAAACAAAAATAACCATGATATTTTGTTTACATAAACCTTTTGGAGTACAATAAGGTCAGGACTAGATTCAGTCATTGCTGATGAAATGTATTCCTCTCTAAAACTGACAACACCTTCTTTTTTCCTTTTTAATTGTTTTCACGTAAATATTTGTCAGACTATATGAAACAGCAGTGTGATCTTGGAGAGGTAAACAGTTTATTTCAGTGGGACTTACCTACAAGAAAATGGATCTATTTGCAAAGGGAAAACTTCATTCTGAAGATTGAGCACATGCTTCTTTGTAAACATTGTCTGATACTTCAAAATGCTTATTGACATAGATAAAGCATGCGAATAATCATTTGGGAGATCAGTAGTCAATGTGCAACTCACCACGTGAAAAGGTGAAAAATCTGTCCTTTTAGCAAGTATCGTTTCCTGAATTTTAAGTTAAAAACTTTGCAAAAAAATTCATGCAGTGGTGTTCTGTATGGAACAACCATACAGGGATTCCTTTCTCAATTCATTTTTGTTAGGTAGATTGGAAAACCATTTCTCATCTGCTTATGTAAGAATATCTCAAATAGCCTTTTATGGTGTTTAGAGATTTGAAAATTGGTATGTATCCTTCAGAAAATGTTGGACAGTAAGGTAGCATCAAACAAAATGCATCATTTTGAGTCAGTATCTTTATTCATTTCCTGAATTTAAATTTGAATATTAATAAGGTTTGTAGAAAGTAGTTAACTAAAAGAATCAAATCTAACTTAAAAATTCATAGGCTGCATAAGTAAAAGGATTTGTGGAATATCATTAAAGAGTGAAACCTAATTAAAAATACCATATGACATTAAAAATGAGGGAAATGTTTTCATAACTATACTCCTGCAAATAAATTAGCTTTTCCATTAATACTATGTGTTTAATGTTCTCCATTAAGCTAGTGAAATGCTGAGAGAGGATTTGGGATACATAGTTTTGTGACTTTTTCTTTTTAGCCTAATCCTATGTGTGTTTTAAGGTCCCACACTGATTATTTTTCGGTAGAATGTGAGGCTTCTATGCAGTAAAAAGCCCCATAAAAGATTATATGAATCAGCTATGTAAATATATTTGAAATTTAGCTCTGTTAAAAAAAATGGTACAGGTCTCAACAACGACTGTTGGTATTTATTTATTTCTACAATATTTCTATATATACAAGCAAACAAAATTTATCATTCAGAACTGGTGAGCAAAGCGTGTGTGTGCGTGCACATGTTTTGTGTGTACATATATATGTGTATGTATTTTTAAAAAGCATATTTGCCATGTCCTGATGTTTCTCTTACTCCTCAAGCTACTGCTAATGAGAACAGAAAGGTAAGAGTTGATGGAAAGGATCACACTTGAAAGCTGGTTCCTTGAATACCTGGGCAATTAAACGCCTTTATGAATCTCTTCCTTTTCTATTTCTTCTATTAACATTTGTTTACAATAGGACCCAGAAACTTCAGGCAAAGATCATTATTTCTTTTAGACTGGCATAGGCAGGATTTATTGTAAAGAAAACCTATGCCTGATGCCACATCCATCTCTCACCTTCATTATCTTCTAAAGAAAAAAACGAAAACCAAACCAGTTCAGTGGTTCGGACCTGAATAGCTGAATCTAGGATACAACTTTGCTCAGTCATAATAATATACCATTTTTTCTCATGGGGAAACAGACTGTCTTAAATGGAAAAAAGCCCAGTACAGACAAAGAGGCCACTAATGTTTTAGCTATCCCACATTAAATTAGGGTTGTTAGGCAAGAGTTTAATTACAAATATGTAAGCTATTATTTGAACTACCAAGCAAATAAACATTAGAAACATTAGACAAATTCTGTGCGATTATGAGCTATGCAAGCTGTTGGTTAGGTGGTTAACATTAAGCTGAAAAAGGCAGCCAGAGAATTGTTTTGACACTTTTTTACCCTCTTCCTGTCACTTATTGATAATTTTATAAAGGTTCCACAACATAAAAATAGTTGGCACCCCCAAAGAAGAACTACACTTTTAAGGACTGTTAAGGCACTGTTTTAAAAACCCTGCAAATCCCATAAAAAGCCCACATTTCTGGTATCACAGAACTCATCTAGCATGTGAAAAATGTGCTGTTTGTATGCAATAGATTAGTAGCACTAAATAACTCTTTCTGAATAGCAACAGTCTAAAAATCTACATACCAAAAAATCAACAGAACAGAAAGTTATAGAGCTTGGTGTCCTGTAGCATCATCCCTTTTTGTTTGGTTTGGTAGTATCTGAAGAATGAAATGTGAGAAGAAGGAAACGTGGAGGGTGAGTGAAGAGCCACAAGGGCTTTGTCTCTATATATGGTATGTGTGTATGTATGTCTGTATGCACACAAATATACACAGAGAAAGAGCCAGTATGCACTGTGGAGAAGAGCTTTTGTGCGTAAATAGTGTCATTGGATTTTTCTTTTCCATGCCATTTTGCCCCTTTACTTAATTTCTTTCTTTTCTCTCTGGAATCTCATCAAGAAACTAATCAACAGCGTAAAAGAGCATTGGCTTAGAGTACCTTTCATACAGCTATTTTAATCAATCTTCACTAGTGTATATGGATTCATATAAGACCTTCAATTAACTTGCACATTAACACTGGTAAAACAATTTTAGATCCTTAACTTATCAGGAATGCTGTATGCAAGGGATTTGAATAGCTGAGCGGAATTTGTCATCGGATGTATTTCATCACTGTGCTCATATTATGCTGGTCACCAAACAGAAAAGGAAAGAAATGAACTGAGAATGTTGCTTTTCTGAGACGTTCTATTCTTTAGGCATAAATGGTATCTGCATATTACTGTCTCACAAGTTTAAGGAGGTTTTCTGAAGGGAGAAGTACTTGCTGTGCCTGTTCACCTCATTCAGCATTGGGACTATTCTCTATGTAAAGAAGCCCACCTCGTTTGGTTTTGTAGTGGTTTGTAACATTTGGTCTCCTCTTTATATTGCACATTATCATATCTCTTAGCAGTAGCTATCAGAAAAATTCAGTTCTAAAACAGTGCTTAACTTTACCCTTTGAACAGTGTTACTAAAGCCAATGGAACAACTCATACAGAGAACCTCTACCTGCATTGAGTCACTTGCTCTCTTGGGAGTAGGTGTTACCTAGACATGCACATAAAATGGCTAATGCATCTCATCTCAGTTTTCACAACAGTTAACTGATGAGATTAGATGCACTGATAACTATTCAGCATTTAGACATTTATTTTAAAATTGTGTACATACCAGAAAAATCTACTAGAAAAAATGAGCTATTTTTGTGCTTTCCTACTTTTTTTAATCACTGTATGAAAAATATTTATATGTCTTACTGTTATGGGTTTGTGTGGCATGGTTTTTTTTGGTAGCAGGGGAGGGGGCCGCAGAGGTGGCTCCTGTGAGAAGCTGCTGGAAGTTCCCCCAGCTCCAACTCAGACCCGCCTCTGGTCCAGGCCGACCCAGTCAGTGATGGTGGTAGCGCCTCTGGGAGAACAGATTTAAGAAGGGGAACCGGCAGTGGGTAGGGGGGATTGGAATGTGAGAGGAACCCCTCTGCAGATACCGAGGTCAGTGAAGAAGGAGGGGGAGGAGGGGCGCCTGAGGAGGCTGATGGCCCTGCAGCCCGTGGTGAGACGGCAGGCTGTCCCCCTGCAGCCCATGGGGGTGAACGGTGGAGCGGAGGCTCCCCAAGATGGCCGTGACTCCATGGTAAAAACCACGCTGGAGCAGTGTGTGACTGAAGAGCAGCCTGGGGAAAGGACCCGCGCCAGGGAAGTTCAGGAAGAACTGAAGCCCGCGGAAAGGACCCGCGCCAGGGAAGTTTGTGAGGAACTGCAGCCCGCGGAAAGGAACCACGTTGGAGAAGTTGGTGAAGGACTGTCTCCCATGGGAGGGACCCCACAGTGGAGCAGAGGAAGAGTGAGGAATCTTCCCCCTGAGGAAAGGAGCGGCAGAGACGATGTGTGGCGAGCTGACTCAACCCCCATCCCCTGTTCCCCTGTGCCACTGGGGAGAGGAGGGAGAAAGAACCAGGAATGAAGTTGAGCCGGGAAGGAGGGAGGGGTGGGGGGAAGGTGTTCTGATGTTTGGTTTTACTTCTCATTATCCTTGTTTTGATTTGATTGTTAGCAAATTAAGTTGATTTTGTTTCTTCCCCAAGTTGAGCCTATCTTTTGCCCGTGACCATAAGTGGGGAGTGATCCCTCCCAGTCCTTGTCTTGACCCACGAGCCTGCCTTTATATTTTCTCTTAATCCCGACGTGGCCAGGGGGTGGGGGAGTGAGTGAGCGAGCGAGAGGCTTCGTGGTGCTTTGTTACCAGCTGGGCTGAAACCACAACATTTATGCTTGTTTCTAGGGCCTGTTAAGAAATAGGAACCTGCTATATATAGACAGTAAAAATGCACAGTACCCAGTAGTCCTCACCATGAAGGACTTGGATCATTTTACAGTCTGGTTTAGTCTTTTGATGTCAAATTCTGCCTGCAGAATCTGCAAAGTAAATCCAAATCCCATGAATGAAGAGTATTTTACTGCACTGAATATGAGCTAATGCTTCTAATTATTCAAAGGTGCCTACAGTATTTTAACCTTGAGTGCATTAATTTCTCTAAATTATTTTGTGTCCAGTCTAAAATGATATGAACAGTCCTTTTCCTAGTCAGAAGGATAACAATGAGGGAGTTTCAAATCAAATTATTCTGTTATCTTCTCAACATTTCTAATGACTAGGTGACATTATTATTAGAGAAGTTTGGAAGGGTACCTATTGGGGTTGCTGTTATTGTAGCAATGGAAGATAATTGTCTGTTATTTTGGAGGTATAGCAAGGACCTTCATTTAATGCTCATTGGTGACCCTGTTGGCTTTGAAACTAATTCAGCTCTGAGTGGTGTGATCAGGTCCACTCAAGTGAAGTGTGTTAGACACGGGTTTGGCCCCTCAGGTTGGAGCAAATCTTTTTTTCATTTAACTTACTGGAGTGATTCTGTGATACAATAGCCATACACTCGTACAATGAAGACCAATGAACTTTAATGGAGCTTATAAATTTATGAAAAAACTGCACAGCATCACAAAGCACCTTTTGGTGGAATTGTGTGTATGAGATTTATTTCTTGACTATAGTCCTTACAGAGCTCAGGAAATACAAGCTTGGTAAAATCTTTGTGCTGGTTTACTGATGGTTTTCAGTCAGGTATGATGAACTATGTATAAAACTGAATCCCTGTCATCCCTGTCACACGTGTAACTCTAAGAAGCTTGAAAACTGTATGCAATTACCAGATACAAAAAGAAGGAAATTAAAGTAGTGCATTCTCAACAGAGAAATGCATAATGTGCTAGAGACTAATTAAAGATGTGAGCACACAGATCACTAGGAATTGCCCAAGAATAAAAGTTCACTTGAAAATAAGGTAATTAAGTTAATCTTCTGATAGTGGAATTTTGCAGTAAGTGCATGTATCAAATATGAAAGTAAGGAACTTAAGAGGTAATTAAAAGTAATTCAGGCATTAAATTAAGCTTCTAGCTATATGAAGTGGTAGTAATTACAGACATCAAAATTAGAACCATATTGTAATCAGAGTAACTACAGTGTTATTAATGTACCTACATCACAAACTATCTACAAAAGTAAAATACAAGGTGTTTCACAGAAAACATTACTGTTTTAACTGGAGATCAAGTCAGTCAAAACTCAGAGCAGACATCAGCACTCAAATATGACCAAAGCTGTCCACGGTGAGGATATGTACTATTTTCCAAGTGCTGAACCAAAACTCTGCCCTTGAAGATTCCAGGAAGTCTGCAAAAGATTGGCATTCTCATCTGATTTTACTGTCTGGAGGTATACTTGTACTGTGTATGAGCTTTGCAGACCACCTGGAAATCAGAAGTTGCAGCTCTGTCTCAGGCAGGTAGAGCCTCTATGGTTGCTTTCTGCAATTAGGCTTGCCAACATCTCTCTCAGGAAAGCACTACTGGCTCATTAAGGCTAATTGCTGGCAGACACCTGATTCCCTTAGAGAACCAGGAGAGGAGCCAGGCTGCGGGGAGGGCTGTGATGGGTGAGGTTAGGAGCGCCTACCAGGCAGGTGGATGCACCTTTAATCATTCCTACAATTGACTTACAGCTACAGGAAACTTGACCTTTTCTTTGATTAGAATCTGAGCTGATGAAATTCCCCTTCTTCTCTGCAATCGGTTGCCACGTGAATTAGGCCATTAGATATGTGTATCTACCTATCTGCCCTAGGCAAGTTGTTAATGCTGCTGTGATTAAAGTAATTTATTACAAATTATTCTGTGTGAAAAGGGATCTGATACTATAAAGTAATATTTTAAAGTAGACATTCTAAAAGGTACAGCTGGTGTCGTACTTTGTTTTCAATTGTTTTATATGGCAATCTTGATGTTTTTATCTCTGGCACAAACAGTAGATTACCCACTACAGGCCTTGTGTTATAGGGCAAGCTGTACACGATCTGTGAAGCAAATGGAACTAAAAAAAATCTGATTACATCTCAGTGTTTGCAGAGACTATAACATTTTCCTATGCTGTAGAAGCAGATTAAGCACTATAAGCCTTCTGGAAACTATGCTAAGGCACATGGAAAATAAGGAGGTGACTGGTGACAGCCAACATGGCTTCACTAAGGGCAAATTGAACTGACAATATGGTGGCCATCTATGACGAGGTTACAACATTGGGAAAAGTAACTGTTGTCATCTATTTGGACTTGTGCAAAGCATTTGGCACTGTCCTGCACGATATTCTTGTCTTAAAATTGGAGAGACATGGATGTGACGGATGGACCACTTGGTGGATAAGGAATTGGCTGGGTGGTCACACTGAAAGAGTTGCGGTCAATGGCTTGATGTCCAAGTGGAGAGCAGTGATGAGTGGTGTTCGTCAGGGGTCGGTATTGGGACCAGCGCAGTTTAAAATCCTTGTCAGCAACATGGACAGTGGGATTGACTGCACCCTCAGCAAGTTTGCTGTCAACACCAAGCTGTGTGGTGGGCCTGGAGGGAAGGGATGCCATCCAGAGGGACTTTGACAGGCTTGAGAGGTGGGCCTGTGTGAACCTCATGATGTTCAACAAGGCCAAGTGCACGGTCCTGCACATGGGTCGGGGCAATCCCAAGCACAAATACAGGCTGGGTGATGAGTGGATTGAGAGCAGCCCTGCGGAGAAGGGCTTGGGGGTGTTGGTTGATGAGAAGCTCAACATGACCTGGCAATGTGTATTTGCAGCCCAGAAAGCCAACTGTATCCTGGGCTGCACCAAAAGAAGCGTGACCAGCAGGTTGAGGGAGGTTGTTCTCCCCATCTACTCTGCTCTCATGAGACCCCACCTGGAGTACTGTGTTCAGCTCTGGGGTCCCCAACATAAGAAAGACACTGACCTGCTCGAGCAGGTCCAGAGGAGGGCCATGAAGATGACCAGGGGGCTGGAGCACCTCTCCTGTGAAGACAGGCTGAGAGAGTTGAGCTTGTTCAGCCTGGAGAAGGCTCCAGGGAGACCTTACAGCAGTCTTCAAGTGCCTAAAGTGGGCCTATGGGAGAGCTGGAGAGGGACTTTTTACAAGGACATGTAGTGAAAGGACAAGGGGTAATGGCTTTAAACTGAGAGAGGGTAGATTTAGATTAGATGGAAGGAAGTTCTTCACTGTGAGGGTGGAGAGGCACTGGAACATGTTGCCCAGAGAGGTTGTGGCTGCCCCATCCCTGGCAGTGTTCAAGGCCAAGTTGGATGGGGCTTTGAGCAACCCGGTCTAGTGGAAGGTGTCCCTGCCCATGGCAGGGGGGTTGGAACTAGATGATCTTTAAAGGTCTCTTCTAACCCAAACCATTCTATGATTCTGTGATCTATGATTCTATGAAGTTTGATTTCTATGTATTCCTTTATTCTAGAGGTAAGTATAAGCTGTTTTGAGTTTCAGGAAAGGTTTCTTGCATGTTATTCCTCTCTCTTCCTTTTTCTTCTGTGTCCTAATTTATTTCATGTATTTGCCTGGAAAATATTCAAATTTTATTTTATTATGGGGTGTTTAGCTGCATCTATTTAGATGTGACCAAGAAGCCCAGCAGTTGACCCACTGTATTCATTTGAAGTATTTTTACTGTAGAGTTGGCAAATATTTGGCCCAAGGCTGTTTACCATGCGGCTAGACACACTGAGAGCACTGGGATGGTGCAGGTGTACGTGAGTCTTCATAGTGTCAGTCATACATCTGAAGGCTGATTTTTCAAGCTCCAAGCATTTTGAATGGTTTGGAGATTTCTAAGGATGTGTTCAGGCACACCTCTGTTCTGTTCTGTGTAAGGGGTCAAAGATGCTGCGAGCCACATTAACGCTTTTGTGTTTCTAGGACTACTCCACAGTTTGTTATTGACTCTAGCTGAAAAGATGTGAATTGCTTTGTGTAATTACCCAGCTGAACTACTGGAATTGCCTGAAGAATAGATTGTACATCACATTCATGTTTTTATTACTTCTTCATCTGAGTGAAAAAAGCAGCAGATTACTGTATAAATCTGATCAAAAATAAGCACAAAACTGTATTATGTCATGAGTTAACACATAACATAAACAAGATTCACTGAAAAGTCTGAATTTTACCTTAAAACTTGCTTGATTACTGCACTGTGGTGCATCAATGAAAAAAATATTGCCTTTTTTGTGATTATGGATTAAAGTAACAGGATAATGAATGTAAGAGCAAAGAATCAGAGAAGAAAGAGATATATCTTTGATTTAAAGATGTGGTTAATTCAGTAAAGTGTGACCCTTCAATATTTTCCAAAAGTTAGCTATTTTTTGTACTTGGACTGTAAGTAGCTTTTATGAGTTGGACATCTGTCCAACAAAACTGGAAGGAAGCTATTAACCCTTCTCCTGAGAGATTTCTTTCCTAATTCCTGTAAAATTGTTAGACATCTTAACAAAACAATCTATCATGTTATTTTTTGATTATTTAGCAAGCCATTTTTTTGTGAATGAAAATCAGAAATAATATAGACATATTGTTTTGTATGCTTTGATCATAAAAACTGAATTTTTTCTGTTTCTGATCTGAAAATGTGTATATGCTGCTCATATAGGGATTCTATCTGAATACTTCAATTCTAAATCTCTTTCTGATTTTTTTGGTCAGGAGAATGTAGTGGTTTAAGACTTGGAAGAAAGCATGACATCTTTTCATAGTCAAAGGCTGTATGTTTTCTCACTATTTTAACCAAAAGTACAAGAAATTGACCCCATATTGAAAAAAACAGTGAAAAAAACATCTGGGTTGCAGGATCGTTGCAAGGCTGGACTTTGCCAGAGTTAGTGGCACTGAAGTTCTTGCAATGGTTCAGAGGCATGTGGCTCTTACAGAGCCCTGGAGCTATAGGAAATACACATGTCCCTAAGTTCAAAATACTGTTACTCTGCATCATAGTTGGACAAAGTTTTAAACAAATAGTGGGGGCAAACCAGGGGTTTGAACCTGCAATATCTATAGGTGCAACCCATCTGCTATGAATTAGAGCATGATAGAAATTGCTGTTCATTGCATGACTTGCACAAAATTCTAAAAAGCTTGACTGATCATTACAGTTTTTACTTCCAAGGGCCTCAACCTGGCTTGTAGGATTGTGGCCCAAATTTTGTGAGTACAATTAATTGCAGGAACACAAACCAGACATCAGATCTGCAGGCATAAAGGGCAACAGAATTTACATCTGCAACTGAGTGCTTTTGCAATATTTCAGGTACTAAGTGAAAAGTAGGTTGAAGACTGTGGAAAATGTGGTACTAGCTACAGGTGTCACCACGGAATAGGAATTGAGATTTGTGGGCAGTCATATTGTCTCTACGGTGGATTAGTGCTGTGCAAGAGTTTGGAAATACCGTTAGTATTTTCCAGTCTTATGCTTTAGTAGTATATCTGGGAAGTTGCAAGAGATTAGGGATAATTTTCTGCTTTTGCTATTCTCATCTTTTTCAGGGAGCTTATTAAAAAAAAAATTGTAAGTATAGTTCCACTTTCCAGTATTCTAGAGTTTACTAAGCAGGCAGTTAAAGCTGTAGGAAAAAAACGTCGCTTTGATCTGATTCTAGGGAGTCTAATACACTGTACAGAAGACTTCAACAGGCTAAACAGAAGCAGGTAACATCATTTATTTACAAATAAGCATAAGCAGTGGCTTAGTCTTTCTCCTTTATTTTCTATATTGCCTTATTACAATTGTAAAGAAAACCCTAGTGCATCTGGGTATTGTAATTTGGAGTGAAGGATATGACATTTTTGAGAAACCTAATTTTTGCACTGAAGGTAACACAACCAGACATTCCAGGCCATGTTCTTCTAAGGAACAGCTGCTCCCACTAGGAATTAGAATATTTCCTGTATGTCCATAGAAGCACTGGTGGGTACCTGGAAAAGTTGTGGAGCAAGGAGGCAAATTGTGTGACAGGGGCTTTTAGGAAGAGCACCTGAGCATGGCTGCTGTTGTACCCTGTACAGCAGACAGTTCTGTTAAAGAACCTATAGATGAATGTTTGGAGTTGAGTTCTGAATAACAAGAAAACAAACTTCATGGGTTTTTATTTTTAGGGGCTTTAAGGTCTGCAATTCAAACTTTTCCTCAAAATTATGATAGTGTAAAAGATCTCATGGATTTTTTGTAATTCTGGTATTTTCAATGAGCTGATACCATAAATATGGTTTAAATTTTCAAAATTTGAAACATTGTGTAAGGCTTTTCACTTCCATCTTAGATCTAGCTGATGCACAAGGAGTGAAGTTGTGGAAGCATGAGCTGCATCTAACTCGTGGTGCAGGAATGGCTTCGAAGTCAGACCCAAAGCCAAATTTGCTAATTATCTACTCTGGGTCCTTAATAGTGTCCTCACCATTCTAGAGCAAACAAGCCAATGCTTCAGAGCATGTTTGTCTGCAGTGTGGGTGACTTCTCATATAACCCATCTCAGTCTTGTGGTGATGGCATGTGTATGGTATTGGGCAGAAGATGCACAAGAGCCCCCAAATCACCTGCCACGAGGAACGACGAAATTTATGAGCAGTCTGACGCTCTGAGTTTAGACTGCCTAGGTGGACAATGTGGATACACGGAACCAAATTTGATGACTCCTCTGGGCTAGTGGCTACTTCAGGGCCAGTGCAGTTCAATCTGTGTTAACTCTCTCTTCTGCCTGACTCAGACACCTCCGCCCTAGCTGGAACACGATGCAATAGGGCAGCTGGGGGCACTCTTTGCCGATATGTGAAATTGAGTGGAATACCTTGCTTTCATGCAGTAATGAATAGTAATCTCATTCCTAAATATTATCACATCTACGTTTGGTAAGTGAGCCCCACTTGATACAAATAAAGTAGCAATCACTGATCCACCCCCAGTCTCTTTCATTTTAACGTTGTACCGTATGAATTAAAGTGTCTGTAGAGTAAGAGCTTTGGATGCCACGTTAGACTGCTGTCAGGTTTCTTTTCTGCTTCCCATTCCAGCCTGAACGGCTGGCTCTTGTACGGCATGACCCGATCACCAGGACAGGTCAGCCAGAATAGAACTTCAAATTGGGTTGGATGTATCTTGAATTTAATTAACTCCTGCTGTTTAGGCCACTTAGACATCGCTTTCTGAGCTGAATAGTTTACTCTTCCACTTTCATCTCTTAAGGATGAGAAGCTGGGTCCAAAGACCAGTGAATTGAAAGGACTTCAGGAAACTTTGTAGCCTGTTACATTAATACTGGGGGGAGGGACAGCAGAAACTACCTTTTGAGCAGCTACGCACCAGGTGAGAGCAAACTCTCTAAAGCGGAGGGCAAGGCTACTGGAGTGCGCCATTCCTTAACTTTTGTTCCTGGAGCTGGAGATGAATAAGGCTAACTTCTGCATTCTACTCCACGTGCAGCTGAGACTTTCCAGTAAGGAGCAGAGGAATGGACTGAAATGAATGAATGACGGGTTCCAAGGTTAGTTAAGGTCTTCTTGATTCATCTTTGTTTTGTTCCTTACTACAGTCACAACTCAACAAACCTGTGTAACCAGTGGTGCTTTTAAAGTCTCAAACAGTAGAAGGCCACTCTCCTGCCCCCAAATAAAAGGCTGTGTTGGATCTTTGGAATGGGTATTCATATGTATTTGGAGGACAATACTTGCAGTTCACTCTGTCATTGACCTGTCATTTGTAATGCTATCAGTTGCATTTGGAGGGTGACCATGACTGCTCTTGCAAGATATTAGGGGCCACACTGATGCAAAGAGAAGCGAGGGCCATGTGTAGGATATATGTAGCTATTTTGTTCCCCGGACTGGGCTGTTATTAACGTGTTATCTTTCTAATAAGCAGACTTAAACCCACAGAACTGTCTCCCCAGGTTCTAAGGAGCAACTCTGTGGTTGAGGTTGATTCAGTGGCTCTGCAGAAGCTGAGGCTTCTGATTCCTGTACAACCATGCATCTTCATAAAATGGGACAGACTAGGGGTAACCTGTTTCCCATCACAATCCAAGGCTACTTTGGACAGCTCATTCAAAATTTTCCCCTTTCAAACCCAACTTTCAGCATCCATATTCATAACCAAGAAGAGATTTAGGCTTGGATAGAGCCTGAATGCTCTCACCTGCCCAGAGGGGTTAGTCCCATGATTGACTGAGCCTATATTAAGCTGATAATTCATTGTAAGGGGTAGTGTTCCTTCTGAGTGAATAAATAGATGTCTACATTATAACTTCACAGTTAGGTGAGGTGTCTTCCTTTTTCATAGATCTTTTTACATATTTTGTGTGATTTTTTTGTGCCACACATTTTGTGCCATATGTCTATTCCTTTCTCAGAATAAATGTTTCAATA
Source organism: Pandion haliaetus (assembly GCA_013401275.1). Classification (NCBI taxonomy): domain Eukaryota; kingdom Metazoa; phylum Chordata; class Aves; order Accipitriformes; family Pandionidae; genus Pandion; species Pandion haliaetus. The sequence goes on along the minus strand of VYZV01004628.1, from coordinate 2,111 downwards.
GTCACTGAAAAGTAAAAAAAATTAGTGTCTGCAGCTGAGCTCTCAAGAGCAATAACCTAATAACAAATGTGTGGATGAAAGGGAAAAAGAGACTTGATTATGCATTTCTAAACCATTATGACAGGCAACAACAGTGAGGAAATGTTTTTAACCTATGAAACTTAATTAAATTTTATCTTCCACTGTAAAATACTCTGGCCGTGATCCAGAAAGGGCTTGAGCACAAATGCCTCTTTCCTCAGTCCCTGGCTTCTCAAGTGGGTTGTATGACCCTGTGTTAAGTAGTTTGGCTCCTTGAGCACTTCATGAGAAAGGGCTCAGAAGCATCAGGCTGTAATTTGAACACTGCTTTCAAATGTTGTGCTGGTTTAAGCAGCCCTGTTGATACTATTTGCTCCTGCCTCTCTCCCTATCACCTTTAATCTGCATCAGCTCCTGCCAAGGTCTATGATGTGGCTATATGCAACATTGTACACTTGCATCTCTGAGGTGATGGGGGCATGAACAGAGGAAGGGTGGAGAGCAAAGGGCCACTGAAACCAGCTCTGCTTCTCAAAGGCAAGCCCAAGCAGGGCTTTCTCCTTGCTTTTATATGGAGCTGGAGAAAGAAGACAAAGTGCTCTTCCTCATGAAAAGGGTCTCCTAGCCATTTTTTTTTCTTTTTTACATAAAGTAAGTAATTTACTTTGAACCATCACTAAATAAAACATGGAAGTTTAGACTGCCTAGGTGGACAATGTTGATACACGGAACCAAATGGACTGCCCTTCCTAGCTGTCAGGGAGACCTTTCGCACTCCATGCTCCTGCTTGGGCACTTTTGTGCATGGTATCTTTTCCACTACGTGGAACAGCTTAAGGGGAATACATAAGGATGTTGAAGCTGGAAAATAAAGTACCACGGAATTTGGGTGAAGTAGAAACTGACTTTTTAGCTGTGTAATTTTGGTGTTAGGTTCCCGTGTTCTACCTGACTCCCACTGTACATATGTAACTTCCTTTGTTAAACAATTTTCTGGGTTTTTTTGTTGTTGTTGTTAAAAATACAACTCTAAACTCAGTTTTTCAGCAGTATTTTTCTAGTTGATGGTGGTCTTCAGGAAGAAATTGTGAATTTTTAGAATTACTTAAAAGCCCGTGATTCAAACTTTGGTCTGAGTGTCCTTTTGGTGAAATACTGATGTGATGATGGACTATTTATATGACTTGAGGGCCAAATGTCCTCCTCTTCATATTTGTTGCTTTGAAATTCTCTATTGGTAATCAGCAATTTAAAAATCCTCCATCTGTAACTGTGTAATGAATATTTAGGTCTCACACCTTTCATGTTTTGCATTTGACTGATGGTGTTATAGTAACATAGGTATGGGGAATAGCAAGAAAAAATTAATGATAATATTTTTCTAATGGTATTCCAATGCTACAGCAGGTGTGGGTCGGAAACCAAAAGGGTGGATGAAGGGTATTTCAGACTTAATGGAAGGAGATTTAGGCTCAGCATCTAAATATGATAATGTTTTGTTAAATAGTCCTCCTGAAAGCCAATGTTACATTGGAGCACTGAATAGAGGAAAAAGAAGCCCTTGGGAATGCTTGCTTGCATAAGACAAACATTATCTTACAGAAATAAAAGACAAGAATAGATACTCTGGTATAAATTAGAGCAGATGGGAACTGACTAGGCTTAACTGTGTTCTCCCATCATTATAAACCACTTAAATTATTTTTCTAGTTGCTGTATGGTCATTGACACTCTTAATGACAATGTGCTTATGTAGGCATGGTATCTTAAATGATTAGGCATAGTAAATTTTATCTTTTCTTTCAGTTCTATTATTTAGGCAGTGGGTAGGGAATCTGATAAACATTCTTGTAGGATGCTCAGACAAAAAAGTTTGCCACTTGCTGTATGTTACATACCTAATACTATAGTAGAAGAACGTGAACAGTGTCCATCATTGAAAAGAGACATGCGTAGGCAGTCTACTCACAGCATACTAACCCTGCATTTTCTTGACTTCTGGGACTGTAAGCTTTGTAAAAGTGTCTTCCTATACAAAATCCATTTTCCACAAAATATTATTTCTACATTTTTTCATTCTGTGTGAGATA
>VYZV01004627.1:33554-52238 GCA_013401275.1 Pandion haliaetus | reverse complement strand
CGGAGCAGCTCTTCAAAGATATTGTTGCTTTCTGTTCCTAATGCTCTCGTGGGTATTAAAGGTCCTCCCTAAATTAGTTCATGGCCTTTGTTAATTTTTCTTATTTGGAAAATGCTGGCCTTAACTCTATAAGGAATTTTATCTAGAGACTTCTAGTGAATTATAGTAGTAGATTTGTAGATTAAATTACACTGACAAAATTGTCAACCCAGAACTGATCCAGAGAAGCAGTTAACTATATAATTGGCTGTATTGGGTCAATTTTTATGAGAACGTTATACTGAATAGCTTTTAAAGTGCTCTTTAATGCAAAAAATACCTTGTATATACTGTACTAATTTTAAGGACATGAAGATNNNNAATTTTAAGGACATGAAGATGAGTGTAGGACTTCAATTACAATGGGCTTTTGGATGCTGAATAAACCAGTATTTCCTGCATTTGAAAATAGCATTCTTCAGAAAAAAATGTTAAGAAAATTGAGCCTGATCATGCAATGTTTTCCCATTTGAGTCTTGTCAACATGAATTTTACTGTTTATTTTTAGGAAAGGACTTGTAGGACAAGTGCTATGTTTTTTATTCACATTGTGGCATAACTCATAGATCTCAGTACTAATACAGCATTTAAAAAACCCATAACAGCTGTTGTATGTTTTGTACAGATGAATCTGTGGTGACACACATAAAGCAACATCCATTTAGCACTCAGTTGCACAATTTCAGACTTACTCTCAGGGCCAATTTTATAAAGAACACTACTGATGCTCAATACACTATCAGCAATAATTCTCTAAAATACACACAATACCTAAAAAAGAGTACTGACAGTTATCTTTTTACTTTTTTCTAGAGTCTGAAAAACCTCCACAAATTTTCTCTATTTATTCCACAACCTTTTCCTTCTATTGAATAATATTTGCTTAATCTCTAGTCTCAAGAATGATAGTAGAAGATGGAGGTAGTAGTAATTAAGCTGTGTGGATAACTTGGCACTGCCGCTGCTGCATGGGCAGTAAAAAAAGAACATGGACCAGGGTGAGAGTGCTCACTGTTGAGGCCAGAGGTTCTGAGCCACATGGTATTTGCATCTGTAAATCAAAATACATGGAAGAAAACAGCTGTCCCTGTTTAATAGTTTGGGTGTAGTTAGAAAATTTAATTTGTAAGTTCTCAACTGTCCTTTTTGCTGCTGCTCAACTATTACATTCTGCTGTGTATTGAAGCAATTCTAATAAGTACCTTAGCTATTGCTGAGTAAATAAATGACTAAACACAATTACTGCAATAATGAGCTGCGAACAGAGTTTCTGGTTTGAAAATATTTTAATAAAGGAGAAATTCATTAGCACTCACTTAATGACTCTTCTCCTTTGCCTGTGATGAAAATACCATAAGAGGAGGAGGAGAAAGGGAAGCAGAGGCATTCTTTTTAGTTGGTGGGAATTTCCTAAACAAAGACACCAATAAAGTTAATCTGCATAATATAATTTTGCTGACATTTACTTAATGGTACATTAAAAAATAACTTTTTTATTTAAATCTTTAAAATTACCTTCTTCGTTGAATATTTGTAGTTTTGTATAGTTTATATGATCTGTCTGGCACAAAATAGCCATATTGGCCCTGGTTCAGAAATTTACTATGTACTACTTAACTTTAAATATATACTTAAGTGATAATAAAATCAATGCTAATTAACAGTAATGTGAGAATCTGAATTAAGTTGTTTTCCAAATAAAAGAGAGGTATAAAAGTAAAGACAATTTAGAGAGTATCATAAGCAATATTTGTAAAGAAAAAGATGCTGTCCTTACAATGAACTGAAGTCCAACTCTATTTTTCAGATAGTGAATGAATTCACTTGACCCAGATTGGTCCTGTGTCTGTTTTATACAAACAAGATCTGCCAGCTTCAGTTGGAGAAATAAATATAACCTGTCTTTATGCAGGTGTGCAAGACTAATAAAGTTTAAAGTAAAAACTGCCAAGGGCATAGTCTTGTTGTAGCATCATCAGATAATGGAAGCATACACCATGGAATCAGTTGCTGGGTTCAGAAAATGAAGGGAGTTGTGTGCTGGAAAGGCTTTTTTGCAGATGTTAGTTTAAGAAAAGAGTCCTGGGTACTGTCAAGGGGTTGGGCTTGATTGCTGTAAATTCCTGCGGCTACCTAAACTTCACAACTTTCGAGAATGCCCTGGGAATAATGAAATTAAAGGGCTTGGAAACTTCAGGACAAGGATGGTGCCGCCTTCTGTTTTGTCCTAGAGACAGTTTCTTTTAAAGTGGGTTTACTACTCAGTCTGCTTACTTATTAGAAAGAAACATGGTGCAAACCCTTCATTACTCTGTCCCTCCTATGCTTTTATACTCCAGAAATTCACATGTCCAATTCTTCCACAGTCCACATTAATAAATCCACATTCCAAGGGGGTATAGTGAAATATTCTAATTTCTTCCTGCTGGCCACGACTTTTTTTTGTAAGGAGTTTTAAAAGAATAATTAAGTTTCATTAGAGTTACAAGTGGAATTATGCTTTATGGATTTGGTTTTGATGGTGAATGCAGTGTGTTCTCTGAAGTGGCCTGACAAAATATGTATGTTACAGCCCATTGTCTCTGCCTCACAGGACAATAGTAAGGAGACATGACTGCAGCCTTGCCTCTGTCATGCCAAAACTTATACAGCACTCTTCAGGAAGCCAGTTCTGCTGGTATGCTACATATACAACCCACATAACCAAAATGTAGCATACCACAGTACTTCCTATCAAGTTTCCAATTTCCCAATGCCTGACACAGGGTCTGGTTTCATAATAATTATCTCAGGAAGAAATATCAACCTTTAAGATCTTTATAAAATGCAACTGTTTCTGTCAGGATCTAAGTCCTCACGGTGAATAAATGTGAATAACTGTAAGCTTGCTTTCTGTAGCCAAGTAGTCAGCAAATTCATTTTCATCTCAGTGAAATTGGAATTTTAAATGAAAATTGTATGATAATTTGTTTAATCTAGGGTTTGTTTCCAACTTTTTGCTATGGCTATTCTCTCCATTAAGAATTCCTTACTCATGTATCATTCACTCATCTTGGTCATGCAAGTTTTTCTGCAAGTCATCTTGAAGTTGGATGGGCAAATGGGTTCCTGAAGTTCCCCTGTAAGTTTCACTCTCTCTGAATAAAATTGTCCTCTCAATCATGCCTTATTTTTAACTGTGTCATCTGCGTGAGTCTCTAAAGTACCATTGCTCTGCACAAGCAATAGTGTCATCAGTATTTTTTCCCTGGAGAAAAGACGTGGACAAGAACAGAAGGAATTCAAAGTGTCAGGAGAGAACATTTTGCCAATGGGCACACCATGTCTTGAGGGGGAGGCAAAGGCACAGCTACAACACAGGCAGGCCAAAGCGCATGTCCGCAGATCTCTTGTGTGGGGGAGTGCTATGGCTTGCATTGACACGGGGAGGGAGAGAATTGATGTTCATAACATTACCACTTCTCAGGTATTGTGGAATGTGTGCTTTCTTATGCAAATGACAGCTTCTTGAAAGCTATGCAGCACTACTCCTCTAATATCCACTATTTCAGGCTTCTCAGTGTTGTTGACACAACTTTTCCCCACATTTGACAAACACAAGTATCAAGTTGACATCCATTTTGAAACCATATAAAGGTTATTTAAAAACAAAATAAAACCTTTAAGTTTTCTGTCAATGCAAAAGTCAAACACTTGAAGCATTGATTCACGCCCTATGAATAAACTAGTACATGTAAAGCAATCCTTAAGAGGCAGAACTCTCTGTGCTACATTCAGAAGTGTTCTGTGAGGAAATGAAGCAGACACCTGAAAATACAGGTATTTATGGATGAAAAAATCTCATTTCTTTCTAAAACCAGCAAACTTCTCTTGCCTGTGTGACAATAAAAGGTCTGTTAGAGTTTGAAATCAGAGTTCTAAATTGTGCTCTTGTGTTTAATCCCACACTTTTGCTAAGGTAGCAGCTTTCAGAGCTTGGTTGTACCGATTCTTCCTCATTCTACTGCTCTTATTAAGAGACTTATCCTTACTGCATTTAATTTGCATTACATTTTGGCGTATTGTTACAATCTTTCCAATATTTTTTACGTGGGTTATTGCTAGCTAGAACAGATTTCTCATGAGCAACTGTGCACATGTCTCATAGGAAATTACGTAAGACTCTGTGGTAGCCGGATACTTAACTCACCCCAGTAACTTATAAAGTAGTTCTGGAGTTGATGGAAATTAAAAGTGTCTTATGGAACAGATTGTACTATGTCACGTCTCTGTGTGCAGTAATGGGGTGTGTAGTTACTTTGGTAGCAAATCAGAAGATGGAACAATCTCTCCAGTAAGCATAATCCATATTCACCAGTATGCTTGCTTCCATCTCCCTCTTCAGCGTACATACAAATAGCTTCGTAAGAAACAATCATCAACATGAAAAATACTCTAAGTTTTCTAATATTTCACTAATCATGAGAGACCAACTATACAAGGCAGCATTTGGGCTTTGGATGACTAAACCATTTGCTTATGTCTTCTTCTGAGAATAATGACTCAGCAGGCTTTTGTCTCCATATAACCTATAATGAATAAATAACATCAATGAAGTTAGTTAAAGTAGTAGTACAAAGAGGCTGGAGAACTGAGTTGGAACTGCCTGGACGTTACATGCAGGGAAAACCTAAACTGCATACCAAATTGAGGGAAAAATTTAATTCTTCCAAAATTGAAAGGAAAAATTTCCTTTACGGGAAACTGATTCATGTCAGAAATTAGATATTTAAAGTTGTTTAAAGTAGCTTATGTAAGCATGTTGTCAATTCGTGGCCCTGCTTCTGCTTAGAGAAACTATGCAATATATCTCCAAATACCAGGGTTTGGTCTCTACCTTTTTGTGACAACACTTACCACGAGTGCTCAGTCCCAAACCTCAGTGTCAACAAGGCCTCTCTGTACTATTTCAGTAGAGTTCAGATTGCGTCTTTATCTGCTCCAAAGTTTTGAATTGGTCAAGGGTAATTTCCTAAGATAGTCTTTGTGCTATCAATAAAATCCCTGTGTGCTGATGTGTTAATTGCACTTGTGTGCAAATATAATCCATAAAAAGCTGTAAAAACTTGAACAAGTGCTTGCACATCATCAGTTTTCATTATTCACTGAATAAATAAAAGATGAGATCATTAAAACATGTTAATAATGTTCAACAAATAATAATGTTTACTGAGGCAATCTAAAATAAATAATATTAATGAGCATCCTCATACCATCATATTAGTACAAATATGATCATTAACTTAACCTTTTAATACTTTTTATGATGTTGTTGTTAAACATCCAATAATGTGTTTTTAATGAACTCTTATTTACCGAACATGAAATAGCTGAGTTAATAAATTTAATTAGCCATGCAAAAATGTTAATTCAAAAAAACCCAAAGGAAAATTACATCTGGCTGGAATACTGCTGCTCCTGCAGTTCTATGTCAGAAATGTTGCCAGGACCCACTCACACAAAGGGCGTCACAGACACTCAGAGTGATGGAATTGCTGGAGCCCACCTATGGCAAGGGACCCTAAATGGTCCAGGGTCCCAGCACGTGAGACTCAGTATGGCTCTCGGGGTCTCTGCAACAAGCAGAGCTGCAGTGACTTCATGCTCCCTGCGTATCTTGGAAGCGCTTCAAAAGGTTTATCAAACTAGAGCCTTAGACATTGTTGCTAGGTTTGTCTTTAAAGGAAGAAGTCTCAAATGTTGACCTTAAGATCAACCATTTATAAAACACCACTCTTTCTTAAGAAAATGTTTTTTTAAAAATCTGTGAGAATATAAAACCTGGTTTATAGTCCCATAGGATTTATTCCACTAGATTGTCCAAACCTTTTGTGTAAATTATTAGGAGACACAATGTAGGTACAATTTCTACATGGTATTCACCAGAAAACATAAATTATTCTTCTTTTTGATTAGGATAATTGGATTAGGCAGCTGGCTATGTGAGTGCAATACTAACGATGTGCTAATGTATTTTTTCTGAGGCTGTTGCCTGACTAAGACACTATATCATTTGATTTATCAGGGAAACTTCAATGCTATAGACTGTAGGAAAAATTTCTTCCTGTTTGACAAATGCCAGTAGACTCTGTGCAGCTTTCTTCTGTGTTGTCTGCCTGCACATAGATACGATTTTTTTTCTTCTTTTTCCCTGTCCTAAGAAAATGGAAGTGTTAGAAAGAATGATTTCTCCATGAGGAAATCTTGACGTGGTGAAGTCTCTACTGGATGGATTGAAAGTTTATTAATATTAATGGAGAGATTTCAGGAGTTTAGGTCAAGATATAGGTAAGCCATTCTGGTGAAATACAAAAAGAGAATGAACAATCAAACTTTTTAAAGACAGACAAACCCTGATTATCCTGAATTATATATTGTGTACAACAGTTTAGTAAATTCTGCAAGGTGGAATTCACTGATTTCACATGGATGGTATCCATGTTTTCACATTCACTCACCTCGGATTACTTTTACCATTTTTACCATGCTTTTTTTAGTCTTCACATAAGATATAAACATCTTAATTCAATTCACTTACTTCCAGATGGCAACAGTGACTCAGTTTGGAGAATGGTCTTACTGAGGACAACCATATTACTGCTCAAAGAAATTTAATGTCATTCAAATTTGTCATATGATACCTGAAAAATGGAGTGTTGTAGCCTACAAATTCATGTAAGAAAGTGAGTTTCTGTACAGTTTCTTTAACTGTCCTCTTTGAAAAGCCTTCCTTCTATTTACACTATCAAAAATCAATGGGATTTTTTTGGCTTTTTATATTTTTTAAATTAATAATTTTAAATATAATATTTAATCATTGGATTATGTACAGTTTTAGCTGCGAGCACTGCTGTCTTCATTTTGACTAACTTTTATCTTTTGGCAACAGTAGCAATTTTGTAGAGGGGCAAAATAATTAGAATGCTTCATGATTTCAACTACTGAACACGATTATATATGCCTAAATGTTTCCAGTTTTGAAAATGAAATTTTACTACTCTGTCAGGATAATGTTCAGTTTAAAATTCGATCTTCAAAAAAATGATGAACATTTTTTTTTTAAAGGACTATATCTTTTTATTCCTTAGAGCGATTGTGGACCTGAAGCCAAATTTACGTTAATTTATTCTAGTAGTCTGATTCTCAGTTAAAAACCTGAGATTTAGAAGATAGGATGTAATTATGCTATGCTATATCCAAGAATATAATTCTGTATTGACTTTTACCCTATATTTTTAAAATTAAAAACATAAAAGGCATTTATATTCTAAGGTAGACTCTGACTGTTGAGTCCTCAACTTTTATAAATCTCTTTACAGGTCACATATGTGATTGTTGAATAACGAGCAGTCTGAGAAACATTTTGGCAATTTGAAAATTTTGCCATAAATGTGGATGTAGAAGGAGTGAAAATCAAGCCAGTCAGTATAATAAACTGAAAATAACATTGCTAATTATTACTGATATCAGAAAAACTGGGTCTTTTCATAACATGAGGAGAATGAAACTATTTGCGTCCCACATCCTGTCCATGAGCACGGGCCCAGATGTACCTGGCATGTGAGTGACAGGAGGCAGGTACCACTAGTCTATGGGCATTTCAGTCTGTGGAACACTTCATAGGGAGCACAGAAAAGATTAGAATATATTAGAGTAGCTTCTATGAAGCCGAGTAGTTACTTGGTAATTTATAAATATTATGTTCTCTATCTTTTATTTGGCTTGCTGAATTTCTGCACTCAGGAGAACATAAAAGGGCTTGCTTTGGTTTTTGTCATTTCTGAATCTGTATGGAAGAAAAAGAGACATTGTTTAGCCATCACAGTTAAGGAATGCCATACTAACTTTGAATGATATGAATCACATTAAAGTAAATTTTAAAGATGGACCTGAAACAGAGCAAAATAAATTTATTTTAAGTTTTATAGGTCCTGTTGCTCTCAGGAAAGAATGATATGACCTATGCTCTAAGGAAAAAATAAGAGACTCTCTCACAACTGATTTTAAATTTTTTTTTTTTTTTTGTACCCTTGATTAGGGGTGAATTTTTAGAGTTGTCTGCACATTCCATGTGCATAACATTTAATTTCTAAAAGATGGTGTGTAGTATACTCATGCAGTTAACATAATAACTTGGCTGTTAATGTTAATCATCAGCACAGTTAAAAATGAGGATAATGCAAATGTGCATACAAGTAAATTCACATTATGTGGGACTTGTATAACATTTATAATTAGGATTCATTTTAAAAGTGCATGAAAATGCCAGGAGGAAATTTAAAGTGACATATATTACTATTATGCAAATCCAGCACTTACTAAACTTCTTATTCTCATACTAAAATCTGCTATCTAAATAATTGCTTCACAACTGGAAATTATCACCAGCAGCCAAATTCTCCTCTTCTTTCCATCCCTTCCCTTGATTGTATTTATTCAGTACTACAACAGCATTCAGAAGTGTTGATAAACATGCTTAGTGTTCATTTGGTTAAGCTTCAGTAAACTGAGCTTCTGGAATTAGCAATCATTGGTTACAAGGATGCAGTACATAGTGTATTATATTAAGCTACTCTACCAGAACGTTAGCTAAAAGAGCACGGAACATTTCAAAGCTCAGCTGACATTTGTTACTTTTTTTTTGGCAATGTCACTAGCTTTTACATCTGTTCATAAATCATTTTTAGCCTAAGGTAGTATTGAACCTTCTTGTTTTTCAGGAGTAACCAGGGGTGCTGCCCAGCAGAGGGAACACAAACACATACCCAGACTTAATTATTAGGACAGGTAATGGTGACTTCACTTCCTCAGCAAGTGAGAGAAAATCACCAGGATCTGACAATGAAAATAGATTCTTTCAAATGATAATTGTAGATGGAGTAAGATAAGTAGAGAATAAACTTCCAAAACAAGTTTTAAAAATATCAGACATACACAAATTAAGCAGGATTTCTACTTCATCTACCATACTGATTCAGGGGCTGGCAGTGCGAGAAGCTTCTCACTTTCACTTGCTCTGCTTTTGTAAGAAAAATTTCAGATATGAGGCCTTCTTTACTACTTTGAGTTTAGAGATTGTCCAGCTAGACAACTGGCCAGCCAAGGCCAAGCAACCTCTGGCAAACTGTGGCTGGAATCAGAGTTTTCCTTTTTCTGCTTATAAAAAGACTGATCCACCATATTTTGTACAAGTCCATAGCATTTACTAGGAGCAATTGCTCTGAAGTAAAACCTCCTGTATCAGTCACTGGAACTGAGCTACTGTTGCACTCTTGTGGCATCAGTAGTTGTAAGAATGGTAATCCCATTAAAATTTTACCATGCTGGGGGGAAAAATCTCGATCACTGCTCCAACTATTGTGTTTCATATGAAAGGCAGGGGAAAATGAAAAGATGCTCTAATAACAAATGCTTTTTAATCAGAAATTAATATTTAAGGCTTTAAAATATGTAATGGTGATTTACTTCCTAACACATGGGTCTATTACAGGCTTTTATAGTGAGGTCTTGGAGTTTACCATTTAATCTTTTCTTCAAAAGCAATCAAGAGCTGAATTCATTTGATATGGAGCTTGATTTCAATTTGCTTGACTCTCTTGCTGGCATTTACACAGTTTTCATCTGAACACATGCAACATTGAACAGTAACGACATATTTTTACAAGCTACCATTGGGCATTTCATTGGAACAAGTATTTGTGGCACAGTAATTAAAGAGCAAATTTTGCCACATGTTTTCTCCAAACAGCTGCAGGCAAATATTCCCAATAATGAACTGCCTAAATTTTTTTAATTAGATGAAGTGGCAACAGCAAGACTGATTTCTCTTGAAATATTTACATATTTACAAAACATGAGATCATATTTCCAGATGACTGGCCTGGTAGTGATCCCACCGAAACCAGTATAGGTCTTGCATCACTGCTGTTCTGTCTCACACATCTCCAGTCGTTATGAGTTCACCATGCCCACTTTTGTAACTGTATCATGAGGAACAAGAATTTCACAGCTGAACTATGATTGCATATCTGAAAAGGTGCAATTAAAAGGGGAAAGTATGCCAGCAAGTGCAGGAGATTGGGATCCAATCTCGTGCTGTTTTGGAAACTTTTCATCCTGTTGTGGTTTAACCCCAGCCAGCAACTAAGCACCACGCAGCCGCTCACTCACTTCCCCCCCAACTCAGTGGGATGGGGGAGAAAATCGGGAAAAGAAGTAAAACTCGTGGGTTGAGGTAAGAACAGTTTAATAGAACAGAAAGGAAGAAACTAATAATGATAACACTAATAAAATGAGAACAGTAATAATAAAAGGATTGGAATATACAAATGATGCACAATGCAATTGCTCACCACCTGCCAACTGACACCCAGTTAGTCCTCAAGCAGTGATCCCCTCATGCCCACTCCCTCCAGTTTATATACTAGATGTGATGTCACATGGTATGGAATACCCCACTGGCCAATTTGGGTCAGCTGCCCTGGCTGTGCCCCCTCCCAACTTCTTGTGCCCCTCCAGCCTTCTTGCTGGCTGGGCATGAGAAGCTGAAAAATCCTTGACTTTAGACTAAACATTACTTAGCAACAACTGAAAACGTCAATGTGTTATCAACGTTCTTCTCATACCTAACTGAAGAACATAGCACTGTACCAGCTAAAGACAATTAACTGTATGTATCCCAGCTGAAACCAGGACAGTCCTCTGTCTAATAAAGACAGAAATCTTGCCACCATTTAAACATTAAGAAAAGAAAATATGAAATAATTTATCAGAGCAGTGTAGGTTAATTCTATGACTGAGACAAACCCTTTGTACTTGGTTATAATCTACACTCATGGTCTCTGAATATAGCTCTGATGATATGCATGCTGTAGTTGCTATAACTGTAGAAGCTTAGCACATCTGCTATACGAATCTGGAATGAAAAAATGTAGCCTTGTAATTCCCAGAAAATACTAGCACTTACTTCTGCCACCTCTATGTGGAAAAATGCTACAGGCCTGAATTAAACTCACTTAATGCTAGCTAAATGCAAAAAGCCCATGATGCCTACATCAGACATTTATGTTTTATCTATAGCCATGGAGATAGAGAGAGAGAGATAACTCATCCTATTACATCTTGATGCTCAAGATTTTTTGGCTGTATGACTGTTCTAGGTAGTCTTTTCCCTTTAATTGCAGTGGGACCCCAGCTCTTAGATAAGCCACTTGAAGTGTTGATGGCTACGGTTAGATTGGCTGACTGCTGGCCTTTCTGTCTATATAGTGCCATGAACTTGGGATTTTCAAGAGTAATATGTCAGTCACTCATAAAATATGGCCCAGCTTGCACTTTTAAACAGTAGATGTTAGAGGGAAGATACTTCCCTTGTAACACTTATGTCAAGCCTATTTTTAGAGGAATAGCATAAAGCATACATTTGTTAGTAGATTCCTCTTCCTGGAAGCAGAAGGCAATTTCTTAATTGCTTAAGAAAACATTAAAAATTATTTTTGCTCTCTACTTAACTTCTTGTTGCATGTTAGAACTCTGCCAGGAGAAGGGTCCTAAAACACAAGCCACAGCCTTTCCCTGTGTCACCCCTCCTGCTAATAGTAACAATATATGCAAAGTGAAAAACACGACAAGAAGGAAGCTCAAAGTTGTCTGTTTAGGAGTTCTGAAGAAAAGTACATGTTAACCAAAAGAAAAAAAATGAGCAAGCTGCAGCTCAACGTTTCTTCTCAGTTGCAACAAAACTTACCCTCCTTTCCAAACACTATAAATAGTAAGTATTCACTGGCAGAAGGTAACTTCAGAAGCTAACAACTCCAAGACAGTTGATTCCTTAGTGGCACCAAATGGAGCTTCAGTACAAGTTGGTCTGCCAGTTCAGAAGTGTCACATGATGCAAACTTCTCATTTTCTTACAAGAAATAAAGGATGAATCACTAACTTCTGTTAGGAATCTGATTTTTAAATAATAACACAGCATACAGCTTCAATAGAAACTCAAGTGTTTTTCTACATTTTAGCATTTAATTTTACTCTGTATGGTTTATAATCAAACACAGGTGCTGAGATAATTTAACTTTTAACCTAACTTCCTAAAGAATCACTTACACTCTGTGTGTGTGCATGTGTGTGTATGTATGTATCTGCCTGTCATTCTTTCTTCCAATAATTTTTAAAGCTGCTAGCCAATGTTAGCTAATTGGATAGAAAGATACAAGTCTGAGATAAATTTAGCTCTGCAAGATTTAGAAGAATATCTAGCTGGAAGAAAGTGGAGGGAGTGGGACAGATCTTTGTGGAAGTTCACCCCTGAGGACACAAAGGATATGAGGCATCTTACAGAACTGTGTTTAATACTGAGCTGGCCAGAGTACCAGTAATAACATTTACCCAGCAAGTAAGACATACTAATAATTCATTATAAAGGGTAGGGACAGATCAGTCTGTATTCATAGGATCTCTTCAACTTGTAAGAATATAAATACAATTCTGCTTCATATTGATGGATGGGAGAGTTCCTTCAAATTTCTGTGGTAAATATGCACAGCAGACTATATATGTATAGCATTTATTATTTTAACAAGGAAATTCCCAGAAAGAAAATCAACTCAGCTAACTGGAAAATCATAATTGAGACATTTTATTTCTATTAAAAAAAGTTATATGCTAAGTATATTACTACTAATAAAACATGAATGATAGAAGAGTAAGGAAGCTGTCTGTTGAGTTGAAGGAGAGGAACAGTCAGACACAAGGTGATGTGACCTCTTTGAGCTGGAGACTAATTTTAAAGAAAGGACTACTTTGTAATCAACTTCCAGAAGTACCTCAGCAGTTGGGCAATTGCAAATTTGAGGCACCTAAGAACCACATGACACTTTTTAACATGCATGTATCTGAAGGAGGCAAATGCTAACAGAGATGTATGCAGAAGGCAGAAGCCTTGTATTTCGAAAGTCATGAAGATTAAAGGTAGACTATTAGCAAGAAAATGGAGCAAATAAAACTGTGAGAAACTATTCTTTAGCAGAGAAAAGAGAGTGGTTAGAAATATAGTAATAAGGTTTGGAAGCGGGTGACTGTTTTGTAGCTGATGATAATGGACAATGTAACAGATCATTCTTTCACAGCTCAGTGCAATGGTAAGCATGTTACTTGTCTAATGAATGTAAAATTATTTGCATTTAATTTTGTAGCCAGTAAAATTTGCATAAACTATGTTAGGTTTGCTAGGGGTTTATGCTACCCACCCATTATGGTAAACTACTTCTTGTCCTTTTAATATATTAACACGCTATTAATATTAAAAATTCCTTTCAAAAAATGTACTAAGTTACTTAACTTGTATTTTCATTCTTCATTGAAAGCAACCATTGGAGACTAAGGAAAATACCAGTTTTATGAACAAATGTATGAGTTCAAGACACAAAATGTGTCAAATATACCTTAGAAGATAACATTGCTTAATAGTCAATAGCCTTACATAAAAACATAGCGTTTTATGATACACGTTTTTCACTATGCACTCACAAAACTTTGTAACTTCCCTTTTTAAGATTCACAAAATAATGACAGTATATAAAATACTGAGCAGTAGTAGTCTGAGTAAGTGAGATGTAATTATTCCCTTTAGCAGGTGTGTTCCCTTAATTTCCTGAAAAGCTGGTGTGTTTAGCTACATTAGGATCTCATTGTGTTATTTGAATTCAAGAATGCTAAATCTCTTTCTGGATTTTCAGGAATGAATCTGGGAAAGATGCCATATCTAGAATTCTGAATGGGGCTGCTGATCTCGGCCAATGCAGTCATCCAAACTGAGGCATCCAAAGACAACACTAAGGAGCTCTGAAGCTTCTCTCAGTAATGCTGACCACTAAAATTCGAGAAGCATAAAATATTTGAAGTACGGATTGGAAAAGTGCCATGAACCTGGAATGATGTTCATTCCTGAGCATCCTGTGTAGTCTTGAGAAAGTCTGGGAAGAGAAAAAAAACAATGTGGCTTACCATATTTCTTAAAAAAAATCTGTAGAACTTTATGAGGTTGTCTGTCCCAGAGCTGTTTCAATGGCTGCCTAGATGGAGTCCTAAGCACTAGAAAAACCCCAGTGATTTCACATCATGCTGAATATGATTTCTCCTCATAGTTTCTGTATCAGTATCACAAAGAACCATGAAGAAGCCATCAGACACTTCTAAAAAGTACCGGTGGGGAAAATTGCTAAAAAATATGTAATTATTATTAAAAAATTAATAATTAGGTACATACATGAAAAGATAAAATGTTATTTCCTGGGTCTGCATTTATTTCTTAATCTGTTTTTCTTTAAACATCCAATCTGATTTTCATAAAGACTGATCAATTATGATATTGCTTAATAACTCTGCTGGGTATTTTTCAGGCACACAGGCAATAAGCTTAGTAGAGTTTCAAATATCAGTTAAATTAACATCTTTATCAGCTAAACAATTATTCCTGTGAGCTGATGCTTCTATACCAGCTAAAAGTTTTCATTAATAAAAGTTAAAATTAACAAAAATATTGAGAAAATCTTGTCAGACTATGTTGCTGCCTAAAGAGACAAGGTTTTAAAATTACATAGGAAGAAACTTTATTTCCCAGAATATAAAAGGCAGTTTTTATATAAATATTTTCTTATGAATACATTTAGAATTTTATCAACTTGTTGGTCTGGAGAGGAAATGTCACGTCTTGAACGTAAGGAATTATCCTTTTCTGTCCCTGTAACCACATAATAGTATAATGGCATAAGACCTGGCTAAATTCAAGTTTGGTTGTATAACAATGTATCGGGGAACAAGGATCTAATAGAATGATACTATTGAATCTGTACATATGTTGTGACAACTATAGCCTCAAGGTTATGTTTCTGCCACATTAACTCATTTCAGATTTCATTCACTCTGTGGAGAGCCTGCAACTTGTTCTCTGAAAGGTATATCCTAAGGCTATGATCTATCAGTCTGGATATCTCACCTTTCTCTTCATGAGTTAAACAAGGATAAGCAATGAAAATAAACTATCTGAAATATGGAAGGTACATTTGTAAAAGTAACCTGGTTTCTGACTCTCTCTCTCTGGATCTCTTCCTCTCTTCTTTATTATTTTGCCTTGGAAAATTACCAAAGCATAATTTAATAATAATAAATCTATTTAAATAATTGGATGTCAAATACTTCCCTGAAAAAGTTACTCTTCTAAGATAATTTATATTATGTGCCAGGAAAACAAAATCACTGTCCTCTAGCACTATATCATTATTGTTGTTACAGCTCTGCTGTTAAATTTGTGGTGTGATAGTATCTGGATCAGAAAAATAAATAGAAAAAGGAAAACAATGAGCTGGATCTTGAGTGGTATAACTCAATGGAATCTGATTAAAACCAATTTAACATCACAGGTGATCTGACCCATAACAGATCTGGAAATCATGCCTCCATCTTTACTTTGGAAAGAAAGATTAGTAGTGGGAATTGACAATGAGGGCTTCTGACAAATATTGACTTTTTCTAATGGTAATTACTGCAGAGACTGTTTAAAGCATCTGAACATGAAATGCTGCCAGGAGTTGATAATATGGCTTGTCTTTATTAGCTGTAAGTAACTGTGTCCAGTGTGGACCTGCACTACCAGCTCTGAGTTTTAAACGGGAGGTGGTGCAAAGAACAGGGCAAAGTAGATAACTCTGAAAGTTGTAGGGTACCCATATTGTACTTTATTCCCACTGAAAAACAATTCTCTGAGTTGAAACCCTGCACAATCCTGGCTTCTGTCTATGCAGATGTGTACTGAATTGAACAATTATTTCACTGCCAATGAAGTACTGCAGAATGGCTTTGTTGCTGGAGAAAAATCCTGAACAAAGCTGCAGTTAACAAAGAGTAATTGATATCATTGAATTACAGGGAACTCGCCTTTTACATGTGTACACAGCAATCACTTATAAGGTCATGTACAGGTCAATACTTACTAAACAGTGGATCTGGAATGCCCTGTTTCCTTCATGGACTTGCGGTATCTTATCTGTCTAAGTGTCTTTCACTAAGCTGCTTCATTTGCAGTTCTTCAGGTGCAGCTTCTGTGGTTTAAATGGATCTATGACATTTGACAACCTATGCAGGTTCAGTACCTGAAAAGTTAAAAATACATCACAGTAAAAGAATGAGTAGCCACTTGAATATCTTCTGGCTTTAAAAAGCAGTTCAGGGTAAGGAGGGATAGCAGTATAGCAGTTCTTTTGCTTTATGCTTATGCACCTTAAAATAGGAGGGTTTTTAACAATACATTTCATAAAATGTGACTGACCAATAAACTAAAATGGAAGAAGGCTCAGAGGAGATGGGGAGGGCGATGTGCCCCTGAGGCTCAGGGACGAATGCAGGGTGTGACTGAGCACAGGCGTTGCAAAGACCCGGACATTACCTCCACACAAAGGGGGCCGGGGCTGGCCTTTCTTTCAGATAAGCAGCTATCAACAGCTGAGGGGATCAATTGGTGCTGTAGATGTTTCTCCTTGAGCTCATTAAAAGAGCGTGAGTATCTCCCTGAGTTAGCCAGGCCAGCATGGTGGGAGTGAATAGGTGGCTCAGCCCAACAAAAACTATAAAACATGAACAACTACCAAAAGTATTTCAAAGAAAGCAGTGGGCTTGAGCTGACTTCAACCCACCTACTCCTTCCCAGCGTAGTGACAGTCAGCGTATTCCTGGGCCTGGCAATGGGAATCACATTGGTACTGTGATTAAACTATTTATTCCAATTGCTAGATATAGATTTTTGCTAAGTGTACCTTACATTTGTATGGTATTATGCAATATATGTTGCATTACTCTGCTAAATCAGAAATCCTGTATAATATCTGCCATCTTTAAGTGAGTAACTTTGATGTTAAACATAACAGCCTCCATGTGTGGAATAGCTAGAAGAACCTGATAAGAGAGTGTTGGACTCTGACACCTTCACATAACAAGTATCAGTTTATTAATAGCTGGCAGTCTGGGGAACCATGTGAATTGATCTGTATCAGATGCCAGTGAGAATAGAGGATTCACGTAGCACCTCTGTACATTGACGCACTTTTCAAGTTACTGACCATTTTTTGCAAAGTTTTTAGATAATATTCTTCTGAGTCGCTGACTAAAAATTCCCTTACCTAAATGAACTAATAAAAAAAGCCTGGCATCAAAGGTTGCAATTATTGCTTTGGTGAATGAAGAGGAAAGTGAAGCAGATTTAACATTTTGAAATGTACTTTATAGTTATGCACTAAACTTTCCAAGTGTTAAATGGAGGGTTAAAATCAGTATTAGAGCTCAAAAATATGAAATTTTATCAAATTATTCCTTCCATCTAAAGAATCAAGTAAATCCAGTTTTATTTGATTTCTGAACTATTTTAAGCTTTATATGGGTTTTGATGCATTAGGGTATTAGCTAGTTAGAAAGATGGTGCTATCATTCTGTTTCTATATCTTACGTAAAAGATGACATTTTAATGGTGACCACTGTTGCAATAACATTGCTA
Source organism: Pandion haliaetus (assembly GCA_013401275.1). Lineage (NCBI taxonomy): Eukaryota > Metazoa > Chordata > Aves > Accipitriformes > Pandionidae > Pandion > Pandion haliaetus. Next base: position 34,618 of record VYZV01004627.1, on the reverse strand, counting down.
TTCTGAACTTATATTGGAATTCTTATATATGAACTCTGCTTAAATATGTGCAAAGATTATTAACTCCAAGCAAAGAAAGAGAGAGCTTTGGAGACAGATACGTTAAGCTGGCATACTCAATACCATTCATTTGATAGAATTAGCAACAAAACACAGGATATACTCTTACATCTAACCATGAAATACATAACGTAAACCACTGTTTACAATATCGTGTGGCAGCATTGTCTCACACTGTTATTATTGCTTTTTTAAAAACTGAAATTAATTGCAATATAACACTCTAATGTTGCTATTGCTGCTCTTTTCCAAGTCAGAAAACTGCATGTCATCATTACCAGGACAAAGAAACATATAGTCTTCTTGTCATTATATTGCATTTCGCAGAACCGGTATCATTCTAAAAAAATCAGTGTTGATGACTTTGTAAAATAAGTTGCAGTCTGCATCTATGGTCATAACACATCTTAGAGAAACTCTCCCAAATTCAGATCTGTATGGTTTACTTCCAGACCGTGTCGTCTAAACTTATAAATACAAAATTAGGAATTATACATATGCACCAATCCTTACTCATCGTGGCTTATATTGGGACTTTGTTTATAAATGCAAATACATATAAAGTGCAGCTTACAGTTTTACTGTTCCCAAGAACAGTTTGGCAGTTACTGCCTATTACAAGTTTCTCACTAGCACAAGAATATAAATTTACCAACATTGTCGCTCTCCACGAATGTCCCTTCTCATGTCCTGTTATATAGGATACTTCAGGTATGAAAGCTGAGCTATTTACATTGCTCATCTGATTTATCTTTACCTCTTCTGTACGTGGTTGTGTCACTGTCAAAAACTTCTTTCCTTATGTTTTACTGTTGTGATACAAGTACTGTGTGCGAAGGAATAAGGTACCCGTGTCCCCTTACCAGCAAGGATTGTTGCCTTTTTCTGCAGGGACAGAATGAAGAATGAACTACAGATTTAAATCTTTTTGCCATACATTCATTTATCTGGATCCTTTTTCAGTTAGCTTAAAATGTGGTAGATTTTGCACCTCTTTTTTTTTT
>VYZV01004627.1:15838-33542 GCA_013401275.1 Pandion haliaetus | reverse complement strand
TTTTTTTTCTCTTTTTTTTTTTTTTTTTTTTTTTTTTTGTGTGTCTATACTGCGGTGTTGATTTGTTTGCTCATTCACCAAAACAGGGTTATGTTTGAATAAGTTTGTGCCTAGGTATAACTTTGAACCTGTTTCTTATGAGTATTATTTCTCTAGCCTGTACTTGAACTGTGTGATCGGTCTAGATCTGTTTATTTTCTCTGACTGGATGATTAACATTTCGCAAAGTTACTATTGCTTCTGCCAGAATCATATTCTGTTTTGTACTGTCTTTTCGTTTAATCGTAGTGATCTATTTTATGACTTAGTCTTTGAGTATCAGAGAGAAGACACTCTAGTGGATTGCTCTCCATCTTCTGAATATCAGGCAGCTGATTTTCAGGCTATTGGTATCCCAAGAAAAAGTGGATTCTGAAAACCAAGTCTTTTTTGAAAATCTGGGTTTGGCCAGCTAAAAGCACTAGAAATGATTGTGATAGCCACACTTTGAAAAGAAACCATTTAAACGTGCTTAATTCTCTAACCCACACGCAGTATTTAGAAAGCAGAAAATTTTCTCTGTTATGTGATCATCCCTACAGCGATTAGAGCTCTCTAAAAGATGCTCGTGAACAAAAGGAAACAGGAGTCACCTGTTCAGTGGACCTTCAAGTCATTTATTATATATGCTTGTAAAGCAATAAAAATCAATTGGACATGTAGGGTGGTTGGTAGAGGCAAAAAACTGAAACAAGAGGGCAAGAAGCATTCTTTAGCATTCCCTTGATTAGCTAAATGCTATTCCCATATCATCCCAGAAACATTTCCTCACCATGAGTATAGGCAACCTCATTTTCTTTGTGTCACATGGGAAGCAAAGAACGCAGAAGCAGCAGAAACAGTTAAGACCAGGCCTTGCTGGAAGTTGTCTTTTAGTTCAAATGAAAACAAGTTGTCTTCCATTGTGGTGAAGAATCAGAGAGAAAAATCTCTTAGAAGTACATCAATGACTGTACTTCTGTCCTTTCCAGATGTACGCAGGGGGATAGATGGCACCATGTTTCTTTCCACCTGGGACATATAGCATTAGCCTTTACGTTCATAAACAGAAGCAGTGATTATAGTGAACTCGTCTGTCTCTTTCTTCTATCTTTTTATAAGTTGAATTGAAGGTAAAAGGGCATTCCGTGAGAGGAATGTGTACTCTATCTCTAAATATATAGATATAAAAAAAGACAGAAATAGAAAATAATTTACAACTTAAAACAAGTAGGAAAACAGCCATGCTTGATGTTAAAACTTTAACATTTCTAACAGACTAGAAACTCAGTACTTAAATTTAGCATTTTAACATCTATGCAGCTCATAAATCATTTTTTAATGCAATATATTTTCTGCAGACCACTACAGTTAGTCTTTGCTTGATATTACCTTGTAAATTATTGAAGCAGTTTCATACAATGCATCACCTTTATTCATTATTAAGAAGGCAAGCCACAGAACTCCCATATTTTCACTTGGGTGCTATTAATAACAAGATGAGAGCTAACCAAGGCAGGACAAGAATAAGGATTATGCAGAGAAAACATTTCAATTAAACTTTCTTCTTCACTGGAGAAAAAAGGATAAACATTTAAGTCTACCTAACAAAAAATACTAGAATGAATTAACCAAAGCTGACTGTAGCTTTAATTGAACTATTGATTATGTTGTTATTTTTAGCTAGCATTTTAAAAACTACATAATTGCTCGTGTACTAGCAATAGGATTGATAATGATTCTGTTTCTGGTACATGAAATGTAGTTTTATTTTTTTTATCTGAAACAGAAAAGATGGGAAAATCCTTATTTTCAAATATTCAAAGAATTTCATGTACATTGCATTGCACGCAACATTTGTAGACATTTTATTTATTTATTCATATTTATTTACTTATGTTATATTCCATGTATCCTTGTCATCGACCTTGGAAGATAAATGTTTGCTTATCATGTGGTAATCAATAGCATGTGCTTGAAAGACAATATATGAAATTGTGTATGCTAATACTAGGGGGAAATCTGGAGAAAGAGCAATGCCATTTTAAATAGTTGAGCTTCACATGAAACAAGTAAAACTTTCCACAGACATTTTAGAACACTTGTGGCACCCTCTTGTTTTCACCCGGAGCTCTAATTCTGTACAGCAAACTGAACGTTAAGCTCTAAGTAGTGTCCCCAGTACCCTTTTAGGTGCTGTAGATCCTGCTGACAAATAATGCATTCTGTTACTCACACCATTCTCTAGGCATGCTATGACACTTAACACTTTGCTTCAATTCTGTAATGCTTTATGATTGAACACAGATAAAATCAGTACAAGTCATATATTACATCTTAAACTTTTTCATATAAATCCCTGTGTATTGATTAGTATCCTTTGATATTATATAATTAGCCATAAATATCCTAGTGTCCGCATTTGCTTACTGAGTGTAACTACCTTTTGAAAAAGGTATCTCTCTATGAGATCCCCATGGGAATATGGTGTTGTAAACCTTACCCTTTTTATAAACCTTATAAACCTTACCTTTTTATACACTTTTACCCTTTTGTTTAATGAGGCAGGCAGAGTTCTGTGCTAACATTAAAAGTGGAAAGCCTATTTTCAAGGGTGGGGTTTTTTTTTTTAGAAATTGTTTTTTGCTTTTCAACTTGTCCATGTTCATAATCTTTTTTGCTTGCTTTGTCATGAACATTCATGCAAAATTTTTTTAAATGCAAAAGTAATCTTTCACGTGTGGATAAGAACACTTCCGATGTAAATACTAGGATTTATTATTCACTTAAGGAATTCTGGCTCCTTTTCATTAAACATCACTTTACCCAACCAAGCAGCAGAAGCAATACAATGGAATTTAGTTGTCTGAACATGAGGACCTGGAGCAGTAAGTTTCTGAAAACATAATGGAAGCTGAATCTTGAAAAAAAGCTAAAGCTGAATATAGCTTAATATTTCATTTGTCATAATGAAGAAATCTATAAAAGTCCAAATCTGAATGTGAAATTATTTCAGAGAGAAAAAGGGAAATATTAATTAGATTGTCTTTTCTCTCCATGTCTGCTGAGAAAAAACAGTCAGTGGTGGATTTCTTTTCAAACTTGTCTAGTTCCTGCCTCAGGTATGGTGATAACTCTGGTATTAATATAAAATATTTTCTTAACCAATTCAAATTGTGCACTTACTGTAAAAACTTTTTTAGGTGCCTTAATACAGAATTCCTTACTTGAGTGAAACTAGAACATGACTTTGGCTGAAAGGTAAATTGAGATTGTTGCATGATGGGGAGTCTCAGATAAGCTTTTTCATGATTGCTTATATAACATGTTGACCTTGGGATAATTTTCTGCCAGCCACAGAGATTTTTGACTTGACAGTTTTTAAACAGGAAGATTTGCATGAAATTACTGAGGTTCATCTGAATGCCAGTTTGCTTTAATTTTATATTGCTGATATCATAACGAGCATTTTAGATACTTCATATCTTTAGTAATTACATCCCTTCTTTTGAGCATTTGGTATTAGGAAACTCTGGGTTGCTTTTCAGCTAAACTGAAACTGCCTAACTAAAGTCTATTGAAGTTATCAAACAGGTACAATAGAGGCTTATCCTACCAGTATGACACATTTTGCTTATGTAGCAAAGATTGATACAAAAGATCAGAGGAAATATTATGGGGTCCTTGTGTCCTATGTGTCCTTGATGAGTTTTGCGATTTTCTAAGCACCACTTGGTACAACTTCCCTTATTTTTCATCTCTGCTTATGAAAAAAAAAATCCATTAATCTTTATTAGGAAGCAAACGAGATTCTGAGGTTAAGAACATGACACAGGGAATCGGGAGGGTTCAAAACAGAAAAAAAGATTGCTTCTGTTTCATTTAACTAATGAGAAGATTCCAAACTAGCCTATGAAGTAATTAAAATATTTTCCGAGACACATTTTGCATTCTGAATGGTTTTCATGGTTGAGATTTACTTCCTTTGGTTTTATATTCCTCTTTATTTGTGTTTGCTTAAAAGAGCAGTTCCACAAAACAAGAAAAAATTTAAGGTTTTATGCCTTTTTTGGAAGAAAAGAGAAAGTAAAGAAAGGAAAATACTCTATTTTTTCCTTAACTTTTAGATAGGTCCTTTTAAATCAACACTTCAATCACTTTCATATTTTTTCTTGAACTACCATTAGGTTTTTATGCTTGGTATTACCTATTAATACATTTAATTGGATCTGAATTTATACCACTCCGGTGGGTTGACCCTGGCTGGATGCCAGGTGCCCACCAATGCTGCTCTATCAATCCCCCCTCAGCTGAACAGGGGAGAGAAAATGTAACAAAAAGCTTGTGGGTTGAGTTAAGTACAGAGAGAGATCACTCACCAATTACCGTCACAAGCAAAACAGACTCGACGTGGGGAAAATTAGTTTAATTTATTACCAATCCAGTCAGAGTAGGATATTGAGAAATAAAACCAAATCTTAAAACACCTTCCAGGCACCCCTCCCTTCTTTCCAGGCACAGCTTCACTCCCAAGTTTCTCTATCTCCTCCCCCCAAGCAGAACAGGGGGATGGGGAATGGGGGTTACGATCAGTTCATCACACCTTGTTTCTGCCGCTTTACCCTCCTCAGAGGCAGGACTCATCACACTCTTCCCCTGCTCCACTGTGGGGTCCCTCCCACAGGAAACAGTCCTCCACAAACTTCTCCATCGTGGGTCCTTCCCACAGGCTACAGTTCCTCACAAACCGCTCCAGCGTGGGTACCTTCCATGGGGTGCAGTCTTTCAGGCACAGACTGCTCCAGCGTGGGTCCCCCATGGGGTCACAAGTCCTGCCAGGAGCCTGCTCGAGTCTGGGCTCCTCTCTCCTCAGGGCCACAGGTCCTGCCAGGAGCCTGCTTCCAGTGCAGGCTTCCCACGGGGTCACAGCCTCCTTTGGGCGTCCACCTGCTCCAGCGTGGGGTCCTCCCCGGGCTGCAGGTGGATATCTGCTCCACCGTGGACCTCCCTGGGCTGCAGGGGGACAGCCTGCCTCACCGTGGTCTTCCCCAGGGGCTGCAGGGGAATCTCTGCTCCGGCGCCTGGAGCACCTCCTCCCCCTCCTTCTTCACTGACTTTGGGGTCTGCAGGGTTTTTTCTCTCTCATCTTCTCACTCCTCTCTCTGGCTGCAGTTTCTGTGCCCCAGCAACTTTTTCCCTTCTTAAATCTGTTATCCCAGAGGCGCTACCACCATTGATGATGGGCTCAGCCTTAGCCAGTGGCGGGTCTGTCTTGGCGCCGGCTGGCATTGGCTCTGTCGGACATGGGGGAAGAAGCTTCTAGCAGCTTCTCACAGAAGCCACCCCTGTAGCCCCCCCCACTACCAAAACCTTGCCACGCAAACCCAATACAACCACCTTCAGTTTAGTTGGGTTTTAGTTCTTGGTGCTGGAGAATCCTAAGACTAGAAGGACTTAAACATTTGGGAAAACGTGTGGATGCAGAACCCAGACAACTCTATTCGCATACCGTTAGATGAAATTATTCTGAACTCCTTTATCAGTTTTATTGACATCACTGAAGATTATTTTTTAAATGGTGAAACCCTAAATCAGATCCGTTGGAGTGACTGTGCAAATATTCATAGCATAGTAGAAGGATATCCATTCATCCTTCTCAGGATACTGAGAATCACATGAATCTGTAAATAAATAAAGACAAACTAGTATGAATAAAACTCACTGTATTACCAAATAATCCCTTAACATTTCTGCTGGATCTTTTGTGGGGTATCATTGATAATCAGCACAACAGAACTCTAATATCTTATTTTCAAGTTTCAGCTTGGAAAAAATGGTGTTCTCTACTAATGTTGACAATGAAGCCTATGACAGCACAGTAATGGAAGAATATGAATTATCAAATAAGAACACAGCAATGATGATAAAAGACCAAAGTAGTCTTAGAAATATGGTTTGTATTTATTCATAATTGGAGGAAGTTCTGCTGATTGACTAAAACTCTTGGCTACTTCTCCATTAAAATATGTGAGTAATAACTGTAAACATATATTCAGCTCTTTATAATGTCATAGAAGTAAAGAACAAAAAGAAAAAATAGTGATGAGCACTCTCAAAACAGAAAGAGTATGTGATATGCACAAATTAAGGTGATTTATTTAGAGCATGATCAATAATGAGTGTCAGGAATTGCTCAGTGTTTCCACCTAGATCATCTCATCCTATTCACCATGTCCAAAATCCAACTTCCTCTCAGCTGCTGCTATAAGGAGAAATTCACTGTTGGTGTTTTTTCCTGGACTTCACAACACTGTGTCTGGATAAAAAAGCTATTGGATTGCCTGAGAAAAAATGTGAAATGGATTAGTCATTTCAGGGGATACAATGACAAATAATTTATTTTGGCAAAAAAGTCCAAAATACCCCATGAGGGATTTAACAAATTAGTTTTCCTAGGCTATTTCAGAGGCACTTTAAATATTGCTTAACTTGGTAGGCAGATTTCATCCTGTCAAGGGCATCTCCTTGCTATGCCACATGTTGCCAGTCAAAGTGCTTTGACATTCAGTACTTCAAAGCAGTGCTCCATGTCAGACTGGAGCTGCAGGGAGAAAAGAAGCTAAAACCACACTGATGAAACTACAAAAATATTTATTGATAAATTAGTTCTGCAGGTACTTCATTTCTGCTTTTCCCATATTTCCGTCTCAGCCACACTTACTGCCAGCAGGAGGAGGGAGATGGATTCTCTTGGGAGGTGATACAAGGATGGCAGGTTTGTTTTCCTTGCAGAAACTCAGTTGCTGTATCAGCAGAGTCTCATTAAAGACAGGTACATTAGTTAAGATTCAGGCACAACGTTTAGATAGCCATATGTATACCACTAAAACATTCACTGCTGTTGATTGTCCAAACCAGCAGCTTTTACACCACTTTCTGCAGAATGTACTCTTATCTCTAGACTGATGTATTGGTGTTGTATAACCTCTCTAATAGGGATGTGACTATGTATGGGGAGTGCTGATAATATATCTATGGGTTACACTCAGATTATGTCTGCTGAGGAACTTGATTTTAGCTTTGCTGGCCACATTTGTCTTTCTTCTTGATCAGAGAGCCATTAAAGGACATCTTGAAAGGCAAGTTTTTAGACTTTAGGTATCAACCATTGTTCTTAAACTGCACGTTTATACTGAAGACCGTCTGTATAATGCTGGCAATGCTTTTCAGTAGGTTTGTACTGTGTGTAATGGCTTGCACAGATGTCAGTAACAAGACTGAACCTTCTGCTGCCTGTCTGTGAATTGTTTCCCCGCACTCTCTGGGCAGCAGTGCCAGGTAGCACAGAAGGACCAAGAACAGGGATGCTCAGAAGCTCAGGACTGAATCTGTGAATTAGTATTTTTATGGTGGTTCCAAAGGGGCACCCAAAAGGCAGCAAAGTCTGCATCTCTCCATGAACTGTGTCTGACAGGACTCCTTAAAAGCAAAACATAGTTTAATCTTAGTAGCACCATGAGGCCATTAAAATATAAAAATGAAAGTCTGGCTTCTGTTTTCTTCCTCCTGGCATGGGTACAATCAAGTTTTGTTGCAAAGAATAAATGTTGCTTTTTTAAAAGACAAGAAAAACTTGTGGAGGGGAGGGTTCCTCTTCAAGTCATCAGATCTAACACAGAACAAGTGTTGTTTGTAGATCAGTTGAGGCAGAAAATGTCATTTACATAGCCATTTTTCAAAGTAGAACCATGCTGTCAGAAGTAGTAGAATTTTAAATTTCAAATCCATGATTCATCCAGTCATTCTATTTTTCCAATCTGTTCAATGCACTGCAACCCTCCATCTCTCATGGAAAGTCCTTTGCTTACACACCATTTGGAACTGCTTTTCTTTCTTTTTCTTCCTTCATTCCTTGTGGCACCAAACCACTTCATCTCCTGGGATCTAACGGAAACCTTCCTGCTTGCTGTTAACCTATCCACTCCTTTCACTGTCCCTGTGGCACAGCAACATCTACCTGCATCTGCACTGCTTCCAAATTCTAGCTTCCTTTTCTTATGTTTATTGTTTCTTCACATATTTCCTGTGTCTTGCTGAATGTATCCAGCCTTCTGTTTCCTTTTTTTCTTCCCCTCTTTGAAATACTTCAGAATACTTTGCTTAGACTGTATTATACAGTAATACTTGGCCTGTTATGGGACCCTCTCCTTTCTCAGTCTTCAGAGATAGCCACTTACATGATACAAAATTGTCTTATCCAAATGCAAGGGAAAACATCCACCAGTATGCCTTCGTTTTACCATTTACAGCAGCCAATAGAGGCTGCTACAGAATGGAGCGGTTATGGAGCAGCTGTCTATAATTTTGTCTGGTGTGGAGACTCCTTAGTATTTCATTTTCATTAGCAAGTTAAATCCAAGATGATTATTTTCCAACAATGGGACGGTGTGTAGCTTGGTGCTATAACAAAGAATTCTGGAGTCTGAACATGAAGCAATAAAAGGCGTTTTTGTAGTGTTTCACTCAGTCGAAAATGTGATTGCCTGCTTATTAAACTAACATGTATTTGAGCCATTAGAGCAGATCTTAGTATTTCCTTTAATTCAAGTAGTCTTTGTAGGGATTTTTTAAAAATGTCTAATGATTTGCATTATAACGTTCCAGTATATCCAGACCAGGGAACTCAGTATTTGTTAAGAGTCAGGACTGAAAAAAACCCCACAAATGCTGTTAATAGAGACCTGCTGGCACTGAGAATACAAATTGAGATCCCTGTTAGAAATCCAGGACTAAATCTATGGAACCACTTTCTATGCAGGCAGCCTGTCAAAATAAACTGGCCTGGTGGAACACCAACCCTCAGAAGATTAATGCCCAAGCTTTTTCTGTTTAATTTAATCTGAGCTTTCTAGAGCAACTCAAAGGACTCTGACATACAGTTCCCAGTGAAAGTGAACACCTGACTTCTTTAAGCCTTAATGAAAATCTAAGCATGAGGCCATTTAAAGGCTGGCCTCTGACTGTCATCAGTTTGCATAGGTATGAGCCGCACATTCTTCCTCACTACCTACTCCTGTGCTCGCTGCCTCTAGATTGTGTTATGCACAAGAGACAGGAATTGGCAAGCTCTGATCATAGCTACCTCATGGAAGAACACCTAGATTAAATAAAGATATAGTTTACATGGCATGTAAATATCTGATTTTCAATTATCCATTTTAGAGGGCGATTTAGAGGACACTACACATGCTTTTGCTTCATTTCAGTGGATTGCTTGTCATGAAAACTGTCACACTGACAACTTTCGGATAAATTTTCTCTATGTCCATCCTAGACTGCAGGGATACCTTTTAAAGGAGAGCGGCTGTCAGAAAGGATGTCAATTAGTGCCTGTTGATGGAGTGGGGTTTGTTGTTGACATCTGTTTAGGAGAAAGTCCCATCATCTCATCTGCCATCAGGCCATAAGGAGCCATTAGATTTCTTTTGATACCTGTTATCCTGAAGTGCATTTCAGTTGACAAGTGCAATGTTGGACTGATCCTTTATTGTTGTATAGGAGCCTGAGTCAAGTCAATGGGGACTGGAGAAGGCCCCAGGATGCTAACAGATAGTAAGCACCTCTAAAATTGAATTGCCTTTTAGTCTTCTTTGGAGTAAGTTACTGTTTTTATATTTTGTGATAACACATACCACTGTTATTCTTAAAGGGTAGAATAAAACAGAAATCCTTTAAGCTATTATATCTTTATTACCATTTAAGCCTGAGGACAGGTGCATTATTCATATAGGTCTCTAAGGGTAGCAATTAATGTTTAAATATATATCTCTTTAGGAGGGGTTATATGAAAAATATTGTAGGGTCAACTAGCTTCAAAATCTGGGATCACTTATTGAAAGATTAGGACTTGTTGGTACAATAACTACAAAAAATAGATGAGGCTGCTTGTTTTAATGAGGTGGGGAATAACATGTGTGCACGACTGAGTCCTTTACATATCTTTCTTCATGGAAAGAAAAAAAAAAAAAAGCTTGACAGGCCCCCCATCAGTGCCAGATTAGTTTAATGAAGCACAGTATCACTAATCCCTTTTCTAAACTTCCATTTGTTCCCTCAATGCCCTTACCTTTAGGTATGTTGTGTTATGCAAAAGCATAGACGATATGGAAAAGGAAACGTTAAAGTGCTCAAACAGCTGCATGAAGCTAATCAGTGATCAGCTTTTAGTAGGTCCAGAGGTGCAAGGTTGCCATAGCTGATTAGTATTAATACATGCACTGCATGTATTTACATCTTTCCAATTTTTAACTTTAGGAGAGTGCATGTACTTCTGAAAAGTTTAGAGATGCAAGTGAAGCTTCTTTCATAATCACAATAGGATTCATGAGATGGAAAATTACTTCATCAGAAATTTCATATTCTCTGGATTTTTATAGTAATATGACATCTCCATAAATCTTGTCTAATTTTGCACCCATTCTCTTATTGTTTGAAATCGAGAACACAATGAGGATATTGATACGTTTAAAGCTCTCTGAGTCAAATCAGCTCGAGAGCTCTGTATCTTGCAGAATTTAACCCTGTTGCACCACAGATCTCTTCTCTTGAACTATAGAGAAGCGCGCTGCGATAATGAAACATTTTTCATCCATACGTGTATTCTGTTACGTGTGTCTTGTGCATGCCAGAATCCTTATGACATGATTTCTCTTTATGAATACTTTCATATTGATGCTGTGGAGAAAAATATAACAAGAAATCTCCTTTCCCAAATCTAGTTGACAATTATTTTGGTCAAATACTCTGATGCTGAATATCACCACAGCTTTATTAATTGAACACTTTTATACATATTTACACCAACTGAAGATCTGATGTTATGTGTTAAATTTGAAGATTAAAGAAACAACAGCATAAGTTACTAAAAGCAGTCGCTAACATGCAATGCATATATATATACACTCCAGCATGTCATTTTCTTTCTCAGTTAAATTTTCATTGAAAAAATATATTGATATGAAGATGCCAGCTAAAATATTTTAATATTATTATTATACTATTTAGCAGTAGTATTATAGATGCTGATGCTATGGAAATGTTTTCACTTTTTGGGAATGCATGCTGGGAAAATTCAGGTTGAAGAGATTGGCTTGACATAACTGAACTGCATTGTAGGTGTGTTGGTATTTAGAAACCACACAATTATAAAGGTTTTGGTGACATGTGCTGCTCAGAAATAAAAAATAAAGACATGGTATTTTTAATCAGGTTAAATATGCAGCCTATGACTATTTTGGGTGAGCAGTGAAGAATAAGGTTACTACAGTACTTGCCATAGTAAATTTATCTAGTAAAACAATAAAATTGCCTCTGTTATAAGTGAAAAGAAAGTAATTAAAGTAGCTAATAAGAATTTAATTCTGAAGTATTAACCAATACATTTACATTATATGCTAGAAAAAACATATATAAAAAGAAAGTATTTGGACACTATTTGATCTGTTTAATAATGCATACAACAGTAACAGTACCTAAGAGCCCCAGTGAGTACTTGGGCCTTATTTAACCATGCAGACTACATAAGAAGTCATACTCTCTGATCTGTAACCAGTATCATCTTATTGACCACAAATGATAACTGAATACATTGGCTTCTGCGCCAAGTAGACAAAAATCTGCATTTTACACAGTGATGTGATTTCTCTTAGGCTCTAAGCAGATGGCAAGGGAGATGCCCAGTGGGTCTGCAGCTCAGGAACATGTCTGCAACGTGCTGTGTCTTGCCCACAAGCCCGCAATAAACAAGGCACTCATTTCAAGGAGTTGCCACTGTGGTTCCTGCAGTTCAGACACAGCTTAAATGACTTCATTTGTTCCACTTTTGAAATGTTTGCATTGGCATAATCCTGCTTCCAGCTTTATTCTTTCCTCTCAGCTAACAAAAGAAAAGTAAAAGAAATCTTGTGGGGCACAAGAGCGTTGAAGTAAATCTAAGACTAACCTGAAGCTAACACAGCAGGAGTAGCCTAACATCATTCATGTACTTAATACAATTTCTTGCTGAAAGCTTCCAACCAAGATCAATTACATCCCAAATTATTTTAGCACATCCTCTTGCCTTCAGCACAGGGAATACTGAATTTTGTTTTGTTAGACTTGTTCATCGCATTTTAGGCACTTAATTTTCTCAGGAAAAAAATGTCAAAATGTGTTAACAAGGTAAGGGCTTCTTTTTACCTAGTGCCACTCATGTATTTTCAAGGCTAACACAGCATAAGCCATCAGCAGATCTTAATAATGCCTCTATTCTTCAGATATTTAAAATGCTAAATGGAAAGCAAGGTTTACACTTAGCTTCATCTTCTGTGTGAGCTGGCTTGTTCATACTGTTATCCCACACACTACTTCTGTGTGAGGCTGAGTTCAGTCAGGTGAAGGACAGACTTCCATTGCTGCTGCTTGACATGTTTTATTTATTTGTACCAGGAATTATAGTGGCCTTAATAAGAAAATTTTATAATGGCACCCATCTGTTTCAGTAGCGACTCTTTTTTGTTGTTTTAGTAAGTAATTGCTGCAAGTCCAAACCGTTCCAAATCGAGTACTTGGGTAGGCTGAACAGTATGGCAAATGAAAAGATAGTGATCTAGCAAATGTTATGTGGTAGTAATCTATAAGTCATGGGAAGAAGGAGGTCGATGCTACCTACTTATATGTAATATATTTGCAGAGCCTGCCTTCTGCTTAATTAAGTCCATATTACTTAATTAGTATTGAGACATGAAGGAGGTATAGATATATATCTCCTCTGAGATCCAATTTTGCTAAAACAAAAGGAGCCAGAGGAAGTTGGCAGTAATAGACATTTATTAACAAAATTTCCAGTTTGGCACCTATTAAGTAGACAAAAAATTGTATTCACTAGAGGAAAAGCATCAGCCAAGGGCTCACAGCATCCTTCATAGTGACAGGTATTTAAAATTTGGCAAGTAAGGCAGGCTTTGGACTGAGCAAAGGGTCTAGAAATATAAGGAGAAACAGTTTCAATTTATTTACACTACATAAAAAGCTTGGATTTAGCACTTTCCTTTATAAAAAGAGTGTTAAAAGCATAAAATCATGTGTGTGATCACTGTCCTCACAATGTCAATCTTCACCACCAGAACTGCTCCAGATGGATCTCTTATTAGTGGAAACCAGAATTATACTTGTCTTCCTTATTGAAAGCATCCAACTCTCTTTTTGGATAAGAAAATTTTACTACACAGAAAGGGGCCAGTAACAGAAAAAAAGCACGTTAAACCTACTTATTTTTATTGCTCCTTTATACTTTCATGCATGTTAAGAAAGCTTAGTCATTAGGTGCTTGAAAGACACTTTTGCTAGCCCAGGTACAAGGTCTTGCAATTGCAGAGGTGCTGCTAAGAAAATCTTCCAAAAGAGAAACAAACTATTTTGATGTTGCAAGAAACTGAAGGGGGGGTTAAAATGGAAAATTCAGTGTTCAGAAGAGCTGCATCTCCTTGGGCATTTCCTCTGACCTTGCTGCTGAACTTCCATGACTGATCACTCTTTCCATCGCTCTGATTTGCTATAGGTAAGCAGAAAACATTGCTTTAGTGTGGTGTTTATGTTATTTGTAATTAATTTTCTAGTTTCACTCATTTCAGTATGTTGAGCATTGTTACTAATGCCTCCTGTACTGGCTATTTTCTGATTATCCTTCCTAGTATATAGGGAAATGGGATGTTGCAATTCCCTTTTCTTTGCTCATGTAGCAGGCACACTCATAGACACCCACCCATTTACGCTAAGCTAAATTCTTTAATTTTATACTGAAATCTATTTAAACTGTTCCCAACGTGCAACAAGAACTTAACTTAATCAGGGGGGAAAAAAAAGGCAAAAACTGAATATGCACTTAATTAAATTTAGAGTAGCAGATTGGAACTCTTCTTTGGACAACTATTTGTAGTTAAATTTTGAGAAATTTTAACACTGATTATTCCTGGAGGTAGACAGCAAAGACTGCTTAATGATACCCTCATGATTAGCAAGTGAAGAGACTGAAAACTGTATTTTACTGTTACAGGGTGAATGATTAGAAATTAACCAACATGCTGATCTGTATTTCATTTCAGTAAGTAGTACTTCATCAAGCCACAGTAACATTTTAATTAGAACTCATTGAGGGTACTGTTGTATTAGGAATACAAAAATAAAGATGACTTGGATGTTAAAGCATTCTTCAAACAGTTTAGTTCAGCCTTCCATCTCGCCAACAATGTTTTTGTGTTAGGAAAAGCTATTTGGTTGCTGTTCTTTTAGTGAAATTTAGGTGGTGATTTATTTTGACAGGCATAATATCAATTCAAGAAACTGTCATATGGATTAAAAAACCCCACCACAAACCCAGACTCTAACCCAAAACTAATGTTCCCCATAGATGAGCAAATTTGACTGCAGTTTTTTTCCTATTTAATAATGATAATGACCCAATGAAGCTAATGAGTTTATTAAAATTTCTCCAAATACAGGTAAAGCAAATAATTTTCCTGCAATTTTCATGTTTTCATATCATAAGGATCAGTTCTAGATCTAGGAAAATAAGTGGTACCATGACAACAGAAATCTGTGATTTTCAAAAAATCCTAATATCCGAATTTCTTCTACTATTACTGAAGGCAAAATAATGCATAACAAATAACATTACTATTGGCCATTTCAGTAGAAAATAAATATGTAAATAATTCCCTCTTAAAGGAGTAACTTTTAAAATTCAGAGCTGACCCATTCTTTAGCAGTAACTATTACTATTGGAAATAAAAGATATAAGCAACCCCTTGTCTATAGGTATGTCTGCTCAAGATACTACGCTAAAGCCACACCGGGAACAAAAATGCATACTTTGGCTACTGTTACTAACACAAATAAAGGGACTATGAACTGGGAAACTGGGTTCTGAAACATAGCACACACCTTCCCCTCTGTCTGATATCTGTCCCATCCTCTGTCCTTTGCAGGGCAGGGACATAAGATAAGAGTCACTTTTTTACCTAAAAGCACTCTTCCAATATTCTGAATGAAATAACTGAATGAAGGAATGAGTGAATCAATGAATTATTTCTGAATGAAATAATGCTTTAGTAAGGAAGTAGTGGTTTAGGGTCAGAAGCAAGTCAAGGTTGTAGGGTTAATACCTTAGACAACTGGAAAACAGAGACAAACTTCTGTTTGCTCTAGTCCTTCTCTATTCTAAAATAGTTGCAGATTTCACAGCTGAATAAGAACTGAGAACCTACTGCTGTATCTAACCTGGCAATTTGTTCCATAAATGATATAAAAGTCAGAAAAAATATCCCAGCTCTTTCCCGCAACTGATTTAATTATTCAACTCTGACTATAATAGAAAGTGTTAACTGTGTCTTATTTAGATAAAAATAACTGTGTAGGAATAGGTCTATAAATATGCAAATATATGCTCTGTGCAAGGACATCCAATTTTTAAGCAGCCACAGTTCAAACTACTTCAAGTGTCTTTGCTTTGTGAAAACATTTTAGAAGTTGAGCACGAGGCCTAGAAAAGAATCAAGGGAAGCAGGAGTAAAATTATAATATGTATATTAGAGGCTAAATTCTTATCACAACACACAAATGTGATTTTTAGTAATAATGGGGGGGAAATCACATGCTAAAGACAATCACTCTTGTTCCTCAGGGAAGTTTCTGAAAGTATATTGATGCTGATTCATCATCTTTAAGAGAAAATTAGGATGCGGTGGGCGTGAAAGCAGGATTAGTTTCACTGTTGCCTGTAGTGGCTCCACATGTTGTTTAGGGCGCATGGAGTTCTTGTAGCCCTGGCCCATCACCTCTGTGGATCCACGCTGTGTACAAGTCTGCAGATCTGGTGGTTTGGTGCCTTGCAGGAGCTTTCAGGTGTCACCCATTTCCTCCAGAGTGTGTTCATCAGTTGCCTCAGTTAAGCATTCATTTTCCACAATGTTTCGTTGTTTTTTTCTGACTTATGTTCTCTTTAATATCTTTTACCTCACATTCAGTTCTGGTTTTCCTCTTCTGACTCATTCAAGTGCAAACCCTATTGCTCTTCCCCTGCCTCTGCCTTATGATGTACCTTATGATGTCCTCATTCAGTCTTTTCTGGGTGAGTCCTGGATCTTGTCATCTCAACTTCATTTTTCTCACAAAATGAGCAAGAGTCTACAGTTTACCAAGTCCTTTGGTGTGTATGCTGTTTCCTGGGTTTTTTTCACAACACAACTTGGAATTTTTTTAGCATATGTTTTTAGCATACCTCTCAGAGAGAGTGGTGAAAACCAATAATGATTAAAAACTCTCCAGTTAGTGGTATCTCAAGCAGTTCTGCCTTTTAAGAAATTTCAATGGAGTTGTAAACTGGTTGATTGGAATATTTCAGTGTTATGCCACACAAACAATCAGAGACCACAGGTCACATTTGGAAGAGGGTAGGGTAAAAGGGGTGTAAGGCAAAGCTTGTTAGCACAAAGGACAGTCTTTCCTTTGATTCAAGTACGTAGATTACTGATAAATATTTCCTTTGAAAATATGTGTATTCCACAGATATTTTTCATGCTTGCTTCTCTTGTTTTGAGAATAGAAGAGTTCATCTCTTGTTTATCTAATTTATATATTGTAAACTATATGTGTCTACCAAGTTCTACTTAAAAGGGAAAAAGAGAATACTAGCATTTATGTAGTCATTTAAGATACACATCCTGGAAAACTACATTAACTGTGTTGTCAGCCTCTCTGTATTCTTCAGTGTCCAAGATTATTTTCTGTTATTCAGTGTCAGTTTGAAAAAAAGACAGATTGCTGGGTTGGAAAAAAATAGATCCTTGAATTTGTTAATTAATTACTGAATAATTGTTTTGGTATAATGACTAATTTTAAGTGTTCCTTCTGGTTTGAGGGTACATATACTTTCATACAACACAATTCAAAGTAAGGAAGTTAAAAGAATAATGCCAACCATCAATTACATGTGCAGATTGATTTAAGTGTGAAGAAACTGGATTATACATTAACATGGGATTCTTATGAAATCTTAAGTAATGGGGCAATGATGACCCAGATACAATAACAGAGGGCCTGATCTGAAGTCAGTGCAATGAGCTGAAAAAAACCCAGTAAACTTTAATGACCTTCAGCTCAAACACACAGTAAATTAAATGTTCTATGCTGAATAAAACATAGTGCTTCCCCTAAAGCCCTCTTCGTGTCAGCACGAAAACCTCCTTTAAGGAACCAAATAGAAGCACACTAAATTTCAAAATGCTGAGATTAAGATATAAATTTTGAAGGACTTAGTATGGAGCAGTTATGAAGTCCATTACTAATAGGGATTGACATTTGAATATGGGAACCCCCTCTAAAGCAGGTGTATTGGGTTTCTGTGGCAAGCCGGAGAGAGGAGTGAGAACATGGAAGAGAAACAACCCTGCAGACCCCAAGGTCAGTGAAGAAGGAGGGGAAGTAGGTGCTCCAGGCGCCGGAGCAGAGATTCCCCTGCAGCCCCTGGGGAAGACCACGGTGAGGCAGGCTGTCCCCCTGCAGCCCAGGGAGGTCCACGGTGGAGCAGATATCCACCTACAGCCCGGGGAGGAACCCACGCTGGAGCAGGAGGATGCCCAAAGGAGGCTGT
>VYZV01004626.1:77368-141349 GCA_013401275.1 Pandion haliaetus | reverse complement strand
TTAGTGTGGTGTTCTGTATACCACACTACTAAAACATCCTATGTTTCCAAGCCAAAAATGAAGATTGTCCCCATACATTCTGTTATAAGCAGGTATTACAAGATCTGACAGGTCTGGCAGCTCATTGGTATTGATTTTTTGCACCAGTTAATTTATGGTTAATAAGAAACCTAATCTTGTCAAACACTGAGCGTCCATGTTCCTGTTGAGAGCTACATATGCACAAAATTTAAAAAAGAAATTCAAAGATAAAATATGAATTTGTATTTTACACTTGGGGTATATTGGCCATGGTATTCTAGTTTCTGAAGCCATCATCCAGCAAGAAAATCACATGCTTCACTGATGACAGCACCTTTATTTTAGAACGCATATTAAATAGTTGCAAGTAAATATTCCTTGTTTCACTGAGAAATAGTTTTTTTCAAACCCAATAAATATTTTTTTAGCTAATTGATATAAAGTAATTAAAAAAATCAATCACTGTGTGTGGAGCTAGGATCCAAGTGCTGAACATAAGTGCCAGGTTTCAAACTTTAGACATCCTTCTTGTAACTTTTGTCATAAAAAATCAGCGAGTTCAAGTATCAGAAGTATAGTTTTCTGTTCTCCTATTAACCGAGCACTTAAAAAGTTTCTAAAGATTTTTTGATTCTTGCAAAAATAATGTTCCAGCAAAGATCAAAAGAGACTGGATGAATTTATTATAATTTAACGATTACAGCATGAAAAGCCACTAAAGACTTAAACCAGAGATTTGGTTCAGTGAGCTAAATATAATTAATTCCAATGTCTTACAAACTTGGATACCAAGTCTGGCTAAAGATCTGAACTTCACATTTCATTTTTAAAAAGATTTATAAAGGAATGCTGTGCTTCAGTAGCCTAGGTATTGCCAGAACAGATTCTAGTATGCCATCGGGTTGCCCCATGTCTGACCTTGAGTTCATCAACGTTTTACACAAGGAGAAAAAGGAAAAATCTGTCGTCAAAGAGGTTCAAACAAATCTGTATTCCTACAGTGTACTGTGATAGCTTTAAAAATTAAACATAACCCTGTTTTTATAGCATTTACTAAGTGCAGATCCAGAGCAAAAAATTATTACAAAATTTTAATAGTTCAGTCCTGCTTGGGCCTAGTTTAGCATAGTCTTCAAATTAAAGGATACATAAACCATGTCCTTAGGGCAGGACTGAAGAGCTCCTGATCTGGAAGATTTTTTAGTTTTTGAACAGCTGGTTAGATGAGGTGAGACAGCAACTTCTGACCATCAGGGTAAATTGCTGAAACATATTGCGCTTTAGAAATCCTGGCCTGTGTAACAAGCCTTTGAGGCATCAATACAAGACAATGCATATTAAAACTGCCCTACACATGCAGTCACTCTGGTTTCTAAATCAGTAGATGCAGAAAGGTGTCTTCAAGCTATGTTTCTATTCCATCCCAAACACCAGCTGTGCAATGTTCGCACACAGCTGAAGTTTTCCTCCCTGTTGATTGCTATTAAAAATTTAAGCATCTCTCTCATTTTTGCCTTCGTAAATAGATGTTAACATCTGCTTACTGAAGTACTACATAAAACTAATATAAAAAATTATGATGAAGTAAAAAGGAAACATTCATCAATGGTGGTAACAGTTCTACATAGGAATACGTATAACTA
The DNA here is from genome assembly GCA_013401275.1 of Pandion haliaetus. Lineage (NCBI taxonomy): Eukaryota > Metazoa > Chordata > Aves > Accipitriformes > Pandionidae > Pandion > Pandion haliaetus. The sequence continues at coordinate 139,685 of VYZV01004626.1, read as the reverse complement.
TTATATGTGGTTATGTGACTGTCATCCAGCTGGAGATACTGAATACAGAAAAGCCAACATGATTATTTTTTTTTTTGACAAACTAAAAATAGATATTCATTATAACTTTATAGATTGGAAATTAAGATCTTAACCCATATATGCTTTTATTTCTGTGTTTTGAATTAATTATCAAAGTATTGCAGCACGGACAAATATAGCCGAAGCTAGTATACCAAGCTGAAGAACAGAGGGTGGTGGTTTCAGGGCCCAATTTTAATATTAAACATCTGTGTTTCTATAAAGTTTCTCATCAAAACAGATTCAGCAGCAGTACTTAAGAATATACTATTTCCTATAAAAAGAAATGAGCAAGTGTGGGTTTATTTTTCTGCTACAGATACTCAAAAGATACTTTATGAATTTAGATAATGGACATTTAGCAGCAGAGGATTTAATTTTTTTTTTTTTTTTCAGAAATGCCTCATTTACATTCTTCAGACAGTTCTTTCTGACAAACCCAAAAGCCTCATGACAAAAGTGATTTTTACTAGTCAGGCTGTGACACTTAAACTCTCCAGGGAGATCACTGCATTGTGATCCATTCTGACATAGTCCAGCCGCACAGTGATTTATGGCAATTTCACTACATGGCTCCTTATATTCTGAATGGCAGGTACATCTGAAGCTATTAACTGGAACCTCACATTAAGGGTTATTGTCAGGGCCAGCAGGATTTGATGTGCATTCATTCACTCTTGTTGAGCAAATATTACTTCTGGGGGAAAAGTTACATGGTCCCTGTTAAAATTACAGCTGGGAAAAACTTAAACAGATTGAAAGAAACAAATGTCAGAATTTAATAAATTCATTTAAAACCTGGACAATATTTTCACTGTCATTAAGATTCTTACATACTAATGGGTTGCTAATTTCCCCTTATTTGTACTGGATATAATGATAATAATAACATACAAGGCATTTTGTTATTTTGGTTTTTGATATAGAGTGATTGTTACTGGTTTTGTCATTCAACGCCTGTCATAATGAAATCCTACATGTGCTTGGGCCCTCTAAAATTTCAAATATAAAATATGTACTAACTGCAAGAATTATACAAAATGTAAAAAAAGTAAAAAATATGCAACTAATAATAGCATAGTTGAACAAAATGGAGAAAGGGTAATAAAAAGGAAAAATCATCACCTTTGGATGAAAGACAGGGAAAAAAATCCTGCTGTTGCCTCAGACAATACAACAGGAAAGTGTTTTATTGTGACCATCTGCTCTAATAAATACAAGTGATTGTTGTATTGAAGTAAGTTAAAGACACAGTGGAAGATACAATTTTCTCTGTTGTATCCTTCTTGCATAAATGGTTTCTGGAACTCAGAGATCAAAACCCACTAATTCTCAATAAAGACAAATTGAACTTCAGCAATTAGATTAGAATAACAAAATTACTCTCTAAAAGTTTTGAAGACTTCATGTTCCAAAATTAGAGAGACTGAGAAATTATGCACATGTGACTTTAAGAAAGCTTTTGTGTTCCCTGAAGAGTGTTCATTTTCACAAGGAGATTTCCTGATCTAACAACGGCCACAATCTGAAAAACAGTATTCTGTTCCTGTGAGGAATTCAGTTGTCGTTTTATTTCCCAGTCTAGCTCGGGGACAAGTCAAAACTTGTATTTATGTACACATAATCTGAAAGAAAGTTAAAACTTGTTGTAAGAATGTGCTATTATGACTCTTTAGGATGTTTGTATTTCAGTTTCCTACCTACATGTTCCATTCCTGAAATAAAGAGATAAATATTCTAAGGCAAAATAATTTCAGCAGATTTACAGTTTTCTGTCATTTAGGTTTGAAGTGAAGTGTTTCACCAGTTTTAAATCTTTTGCAAAGTTTTCTCAACTAAATACTAAGTGAAAAAAATAAAGCTCCTAGGCCAAAAGTCAGTTTTTATCCCACCTTGTCAGCATTTTCTGATGAAATAACATTTCATTGGATACTCCTCAAAAGGCTTTACTGGGTGCTGAAGAGTCATCATTACAACTCGCTTTGAATTTTATATTATGATTTTCTGACAGGAAGACTGAAAAAATATTTTTTCAGCAAAAACTTGTATATATCGTTTAAGCTCAATTTAGTCTGGAGAGGAATGTTAAATAGCAGTCAGTCCAACTCCTGCTTACTACTCACTCACTTTGGTATAAACAAATACATGCACATTTTAAAATATTCTTGTCACCACAGAAGTTCTGCCTCAGTCATATTAGGTTGTTTACTGTAAACACTAATGTGACAAGAATGGCAAGCTGACGTATCTATCACAGCCAACAAAAGGAGATTTCATCTAGGCTACATATCTTTTCTCCAGGATGGATCTGCTTTAAGATCAGTTCTGACTCAGATCGTTCCCAGTGGACAGACCTCAGGTAGACCTTGCAGAGCTAGCAGCATACCATATATGAGACTGAATCCACAAGCCTTTCTCGCTCTCTTCTAGGCTTTTACTAAGCAATTACTGTTCTCCAATTTGTCCTAGTCACCTCCGCGCAAGGGCAGAAATTCTTGGCACAGTCACAGTAATTTCCCTTCACTGATATATCTGCAGGTGCTGCTCCACCCTGGAGATTAATTTTTACCTACACGTGCTTCAGTTGTGCTCCTACACAGGAGAGATAAAGGGCATTATTTCTGTTTCATGAATGCAGATCATGGTGGAATCAGACTGAAATTACAGGTTAGTATGAACTCTGTGTACCTGAATGTAAGTTATCTGGCATATTAACAAATTAAGAAATTGTCAGATTAAACTGAGTTCTCTAACGGTAACAAGCTGTTCTCTAACAGTTTGGTCACTACTTACTGAACACCAGTGCTTTTCTGGTAATAATCTTCATCCACCAATGAACTCTTAACATTATGGATAATAATGACTTTTTTAATGTTTCGTGATCAAACTCTGAATACCTACAGCTCCATACAGAGGCACAAATTCTTTAGAGCAATACGTATTAATAGGCTTTGGGAGGTGCGTAATGGTTGGCAACCCACACATTCCAGTCATGCCACGTGGTGACTCTACGGCAGGTCTACATCTTAACACTGTATTTGAAAGTACTGTGTTCAGCTAGGTTTAGTTTAATAATTTTAATCAACTTTTATTATTCATATAGGACATATGTGGGCAAGGCAGGCAGGGCACAACCTCACTGACAGGCAATACAGTTCCACAGTACCCAAATGAGAAGAGCTGAGCAGATCCAATGCTGGTAAGCAGGATCTGCCACGGCCCGGTGACGACCAGCCAGCCTGCAGTGACAAGGTAGGTCTGAGATGAAGCTGGCAAGTCAAAGACAGCAAGGCAAGGTCAGATTGGCAGGAGCCTGCTGGTATACTCTGACGTATGGCAGGGAGCTACATCACTTCTTGCACAAGCAGAACTCCTGACCAAATACCTGAGAACGGAGGTGTCTTTTTCCACAACACCAGTACATTGCTGAATCCCATTCAGCTTGAATTCTCTAGATCTGTTTTTGCATATTACTGCCTAGTTGTTCCCATTTTCTATGTATTCGTTTATGACTGTCAGAGAAGATGCATCTTCACTCAACTGAATCTTCTTTCTTTTCCAGACTCTTTTCTAGAGTTTTTGCCTGTCTCTCTCCCAGCTGGTGCCATCTGCAAGTTCAGTCACAAAATTCCCAATTCAATCATCCAGGTCATTGATGAAGAACATTAGTAGACCGAAAACACTTCCAGTGAAACTCTTTTCCACACTGAATCACTATCATCTTTTACCGTTTCTTTCCAGTGAGTTATGTGTTTCACTGAGACAGTGTTCCCTTGGTTTCCTTGTAAGAATGCTGATGCACTCAAGATATTTATCACCTGCTTCTTCCTTATCCAGAAGGTTTATTACCACCTGAGAACAGAAATTGCAATGGTTTCACACATTTTGCTCTTGAGAAATCCACGTTACCTAGTGACTGATGATCATCTTTTTGTTGGTTTCAGATGCTTATAAATAAGTTCATCTTTACATTTTCACTATTATTTTTTCAAGAATTCAAGTTAGACCTGACAGTTCTATACTTCACCTCTGCTCTCTTCTACCTTTCTGTTATTTGACCTATCCACAAGACAACAGCTCTGAAATTGCCCTGAATCATTTCTAAATACCACAGCTGAAGTTGTGGCCAAACAGACTTTAAAGTATGCATTTTCATCTAAGAGTTTTCTAGATTATTCTTTTTTTTTTTCTTTTTTTTATGGCCAAAGACGTTCCTTTTAGACAGTTCAATGTAGGTGACTTTTTTTGCGCAAGATCAAGCAGAAAGGATGTTGAAAACTTCTTGGCATCATATGTCAATAGCTTTCTCCCTTTCTTAGGAAGCAGAACAACACTTCCCTTTCTCTCTTCTAAAGAATTACCCAAATATCAGCTATACATTTCCTCCCATCTTTTTTTTTTTTTTAAGGGTACTTCATCTCTTCTTGAATATAGAGCAAAACAGCAGAATAGAAGTTAATTATCTAGAATGTTCTTTTTAAAAGAGTGAATTCATAAACTCTGCTGCTAGTGATCTTCAAATTTCTCGGTAAGATCTCTAGGCTTTCTGTCCCTTACTTTCTCTTCATTCTCCCCGTGTAGAATTTCTGTCTGCCAGCAAGGGCTAATGAGTGCATCACTTCTCTCTTAACAGCCTGACTTGAATGACCATTTCTACTGCTTTGACAAGCTGGACCTGAAGCCCTAAAATTTAATGAGAAGATGTAAGAGAACTATTGCTCTAGAGTGTTTTTCTTTCAAAAAACCCCTCAAACCTAGGAAAAGGGCCGCAAAAGCCAAACACACCTTCCGATGCTGTAGGAACATTTTTGTCAGTTCCACTAAAAGATGGATTAGACCTAGAGAAAAAGGATTAAGAACGAACAGAGGCATACCCTATACATCTTACAGAAATACACCAGAAGACTTACAGCTATTACATCAGAAGTTTGATTACTGTACCACAGCAGGCAACTTCAGATTCTCTATTATTTACACTAAGAAGCCACAGACTAAGTTTTTATTCTGACTGTGCTTGCTGCTTTGGAATGTGTCAGACTGTCTTACCATTTTGTGGTATGATGTATTAGAACAGGACCTAGTGCTATTTTACAACTGCAGAATAACCTCGCCACAAAAGCAGATAGGAAAAAGAAAAACGTTATGAAATAATAGCAGTTACCCTTTTTCATTTTACCAGAAGGACTGCAAAGTGGTCAGTGTTTGTGGCTTCTTTTGGGAGGATGTCAAGACATCCTGAGAAAGTGATGTGTATCACAGGACATACCTTGTTTCTTATTACCAATAGGTAAATTTATTACCCTTTCCTATATAATCTCTTCTTGTAATCTATATGCAAAACCCATGGCATTTATAAATTCCCTTATGCATATGAAAAAATGAATGTAAGAAATTGCCTAACAGAAATAGTTTTGATTTTTCCATTTCATTTGCACAGGACCTGTGCAAAAGTTCAGCAGATAATTAAAGCTAAGTTCCAGATATACGCTCCTCTCCTCCCTATATAAAGGAATGACTGTACATGCTACTTTGATATTTTTTAAAACAAATTCTGTGTAACAAGACCAAAATAAATATTTGAGATATTTGTTTCCAAAGCAGGCAAAACCAGTTAGAATCAGGGTAAAAGCAATGCTGCTAGTAGGTCAGTATGTAACAGCTGGCTTCAGCTTCTAGGCCAGTGGCATTTTTTAAACATAAAAAATAATAATAGTTCACAGGAATAGATTAGTAATCTGGAAGTAAAAAATATCTCACCACTCAAATGTTGCTAGTTTAGTTAGAAAATAAAGATATAGCATGCCTTGATTCTCACGTGATTTAGAGCACCAGTAACAAGATTAACTCGAATTAAAACGATGGTGTTCCACCAGCTAGAAAGCAGCAGAGCAATATTTCATCTTAAAAAAGAGAAAAATGAGGAAAGAAAAAATTCTTTAAGAGTTTTTTTTTAAAAATGCTTCTTTTGCAAAAGCATATTTCTTAGACAACTTTCTGTTTGGGTTTTTTTTTGACTGATAGTTTACAGGTAGATTACACAGGAATATTTCTGCCTGTCTAGAATTAAAACAAAACCCAATCACCTCTTTCTCCTTGTGTCCTTTTTTCAATGCCGATCTATACAACAGCCATGCTTTACTAGAATATACATGGCTTAAGTTTTGAGGGTTTTTTCTGCTTTAGTAGTGTTCTTTGATGCTTCCTTTTAATTGAACTGATTTATAATTGCTTGCTGTTACTACATACTTTTAGTAACATATATATCCAACACCCATTCATTATTGACAGCCTTACCTTAATGTGTCTCACCATCAAAACCTCTCTCTATTGTGTCTATCTTGCTAATCTATCTTTTTCTGAAAAGGAATAGGAAGAGTTTCTAGTGGAAAGAATTAAGAGCTAATGAGGAGGAATAGCTCTTTCATTCCCTCAATAGAGTACACAATTAATTCAAAACAGCACCTCCTTAAAACCAGTAATGGAGACTGATGGAGAAAACTTACTCTTTTTTTTTGTGCCCTCAAAGCTTATATTTATGTGACAGGTCTATATAATTTCCAACATTTAATATTTTGTTCAAAATAAATACCTGTGAATTTCAATAGAAACCAAATATATGTAAAGAACTGTTTTTATACAAAAGTAAGAATAACTATAAACAACAACAGTAATAATCTTTTCTAACTTCTGACAATTACACAAAAGTTAACTCAGCTTAACATCTCTGAAAAAAAGATCAGTGAAATACAAAGCTCCCAGTAAAATCAGCACAAGTGGTGGGCAGTGTTGCTATCCTCCACAAGTCACATCTTGGAGGCATTGCCTGCCTTTCAGAATTCATGTGGCAAGGATAAGGAGATAAGAGGATGAGCTGCCCCCCATAGTGTGATCTGATACTGGATTAAATAAAGAGCGTTTCAGTGCAATATTCTTACTTTAGAGAGAAATTAAATTTCTTACATAAAGTAAGTTTAGTGACTTTATTTAAATGAGAATGGTTTCTGAAGTGCAACATAAAGTTGGGCATGCATTTCCTCAGGAGCGTAAAAGTTTTTTGAAGTAAAATTCAGGAAGACAAATAAGAAAATAAAAATAAGCATACATTAGCCTGCTATTCATGTATTTCATGATAATACACAGCCACAATTTTGGGGTTGAACCATTTCTTAGAATTTGCTGATAAGCCACTTGTTGGACAGAGAGAAAGCACTTAGACATTCCTTCTCATCCATCATATATTTTCTACTTTAATTTTTTCAATTTTCAAAGATAGTAATATTATAAGATCCAAATATGATCCCTCATTTCTTATCAGATCAGAAAACCATATGATACCAGAAAAGCTGAAAAAAACCCAAGACTGTTTCTAGTAACAGATAAGCAGGAAAAAACCCAAATGGCAGGTGATTAAAAGCCATAAAGCAACAGCCATAGACTTTGCTGAAGATCTGGCCAGGCAATTCTGTTAGCTGACTATGTCAAGAATTTTATACAATATTTTGACTCCTTACTAATGCAAATGGAGCCATAGAAAATGAAAAGTGAACAAATGTTAATTATTTTTCAGTACATGGCAGGACCAGAAGGAGAAGATTAGTTTGACAGTGAATTCTTGAAGAAGGAAGTTATTTTAGAGAAGGGTAGCAAAGCGTAAAGACAGAACAAAAACATAGATGAAGAATTAAATGAGTCTATGGAAATGTCAAAGGAAAAGAATAAATGCTGTCCAAAATAAGGAATGTTAATATTGCTTAAAAAATGGCAGTAGAACAAAGACTGTTCTGGTTTTGTCCATATAAATACACTCCAGATTATTTTTTTTTAAAATCGGAGATTGCCAAACAACTTAACAGATCATAATTCCAAAACCTTTAGATCCTTGATTAGAAAATTTAATGTATTTAGACATGCATTGGAGAAATCACTTAGTAGTTATCTACTTTCCAGAAATAGAAGTTTTGGACTAAACAATTGTTAAACTTATAAATCAAACCTATAAAATTTATGGTTAGTAGACACAGCATGCTAACTTCAGAAAAAGGCCATAGTTTGATTATCACTTTAACTGCTTTACAAATAGCATGTTTTTAAGCATATTGACCAAAATTTTAGGGGTCTGTAGCTGTTTTCTGGAAAAGTGTGTCTGAAAAGAAATGTTACTTGCATTTCTAGTATCAGAAACAGAAGAAGATAGAGAGGAGCCAGAGACTGCATCAATGTGAAGAACTGAGCAGAGCAACGGGTAGACTAAAACTCAAGCTTTGGAAGTCTGTAAAATAAAAAATCTAATAGAAAAATGACAGAAAACTATGTATGTGAATGTTGGCATGCCTCTTTATACACCCCCATACCTCACTCCATGCAGGTATATACTTTTTTAATTTTTTTGTAAGGCGAAAGTATGAGTGTTCCTGCTTACGAACAAATGCTTCATTTCTCATCGTTATGGAATCTTTAAGGGTGGTGCATACATTACTCGCTTAATTTTCCTTTAAGGAACTGTCTTGCATAGCTGTTTTGTGAAGCATTGTCCAAGGTAGGTTTGGGGAGGTATATTGAAAAAGCATTATAATATAAAAATACTCGTAACATTGTCTCTGATCATGTCTGCCGCCTTCTGGCCACCTATGTCTGACAATGTAGAAGGGAAATGAGGAATTACTCATTATTCTTCTAGTCCCTGCACGCTTAGAGCTGCCTTTTGTGACAGAAGTAAAAACTGTCACGTACTTGCCTCTGTACAGTAACTATAAATAGGCAGGCTTACAGTAATAGTCCATTCAATGTAGGCTTTTGGTTAACAACTCATAACTTTGTGCTTGTTTCTCATCCTCTGAAATGAGGAACAAAGTTTCATTATCTCCAAGGTATGCTTTGAAAACAAGCTAAAAGCTGTTAAAGATACAAAGTTTGGTGGAATATGTGTGACATCTTGAAGATGTAATTTTAAAATATCTATGGCCAAACAACCAATATGCACAAGTAGTTACTCTCTGCAGTCTTAGAAGAGTGTTGGTATCAGCATGGTAGTAGTAAAATACAATTTTTTAAAAAGACAAAACTGTAATTTTCTACAATACTATAGATTTTATACAGCATGCAGGACTCTCCGGACAGTTCGTTACAATGAAGGTGCTAATAAACAGCTCGAGTGCTCTTTTCTGTGAGATCCATCAGTGTCTTACGTTACTCCTTTTCTTTCTCACCAATGACAGTACCCTAAAAAAGCCCAGATATCCTTCCACGTGTAGTCAGCTGTCTATGCAGTTAATCTTGTCTGCCTGCCCTTCCAATTAGCATTATTTAAAGTTTTGTCTGTGATGGCCTTGTTCTAAACATACATATGGCAATGAAAGGTACCTATTTTCCATATCAAGGTATAGTTATGATGCCATCTGTGCATGTCATTGACAAAAGGATCATACATACTGAAGAATGGGAGAGATCCCATTTTTATGGTACACACTGGAAAAAAACGTGGGGTAGAAATCTGGAGCTGCTACACCTCAGATTCTTCCTGTCCACAGAGATTCTATGAATACAAACAAAACCTGAGGTTTCTCAGATGTGATAGGGAATTAAGTGGCTTTCTACATCTGATTCATTTGTTTACCTAAGTAATAAATCTCAGGGGGGTTTTTTGTTTTTTTTTGTTTGGGGTGATCTTATTAATTTCTTATTATATGTGAATGGGCTCATTCTATCAGCAAGAAGCAATTAAACAGGGTAACATATTCCATTAATATATCAGACAATAAGAAAAATGTAGAGATGCCAAATATAAGAAGCAGCGAATGAAAAATTAGTCAACAGTTGGGGAGTTAAATCCTTTACAAAAGAGTGTAACCTTGGTGAATTGTGAAATACAGCTATGATGGTTTTAACAGGTCTTTAAAAGAACTGTTTAATATTGAGAGAACAGATGATTCCATTCTGTTCTGATAGTGCGGTTATAGTAGTTCTAGAAACGAGAAGACTCAAGCTAAAGGCTGTCATAGAGATATTTCTTCACCTGAGGGATTTGCAATGGGTTATTACAGAATTTCTCAAGACATCACCGCTTTCTGTCTGCTTTTTTTAACAGTAACTCAATGTCTTATTATCCACTTCGAAATAAATACTGTTGTTTCTGTTAGAAAAATGTCAAATTTTTAAGTCATCTGTTAGGGTTGGAGGATTGAATTGACGTTACAAATGAACTGTTAAACAATAGAAATTTTTTTTCTATATTTTTAGCCTCATAAATGACAGCACATTCTTGGAAAAAACAGAGGAAGCCAGCATTTTTTTCTTCTTCTATTGCAGGAAAATTTCACTTACCAGTGGCATGAAGCACTATACTGATAAAGATAGGAACAAAGGAAGAAAATTGGAATTATAAAGAGAAAGTAACTTAGTGAAGCTACTACACCTAGGAAGTTCGGAACCTGTCACAACAGTGAGAAATTTGCCATGTGCTCTCTAATCATAAGTTTACTTTCCCTTTCATCATCACAGACTCCCTTAACATCAAACCCCTGTAAGAGACTTTTTAATATAATTTGCGAAGTATATTTCTCTTCTCATTTGCCCTTTCTTAGTTTCTTGTTTCCTATTTTCATCACAATGCTTTTGGATTCCGTATTTTTCCTTCTCTTACACTTTGTTGCATGCTGCTTTGTGCTGCCTAATATGTGCTGGTGTATAATGAATATTTTTCAATGCTATCATATGAATTTTCTTCTTCCTTCCCCATTTACTTCTTAGGTTTTGTAAAAACTGTCTGTAATTAAAGATATATCTATTTCAAGAAATGTTTTTAATCATCATACCTTGTTTCACCTCTTTTCAATTTACCAAAATTATACATATTTCAGTCTTTGAGTGCAAAAGCGCACTAAATGCTTATTTGTATAAGAATAATATAATGAAATTTCACATAACTAGAAATTACAGTTTTCTTTGCTCTTATACATTTTTGCCCACTGTTTAACAGAATAAAGATTAGGTTTAAAAATTAAAATCTTACTGAGCTTCTGGGAACAGTATAAACAAATAGAAGCTACAGTTGCCAGTGTTATTACAGAATACACAATCATGTATTACAACGCACGCTTTGAATTCGCGGTGTCTGTGCAATTACATGACCGCTCCAGGAATGACCTGTGTTCTCTTTTTACCAGTATTTTCATCTACACAAATGTCAAAGTGCAGATATTCTTTTGCATGGAATATGTATATTAAGGTTTGTATTACAACTTAAAACATGTATGGCAACATACAAAAGTATGACAGTTACAAGTGTGGAAACTTAAAACTTCACTGCATTGTCATCTTGTTCTTCTAGCAAAAATAATGAAAGAAGAGAGAGGTATGTGTATCTCCAAATTTGATTTACATATATTACATATACGATACATTAGTATTTTAATTGTCCATTCTCTATATGGCTTAAAAGCAGAATAATATTGCACTACAAAATCGTTACAATTGTTCTGACACTGAAAAGCTAAAACAGACAAGCTGATGTTGTCCTTCTACTCCCTTGAACTTCTATAGCTTTTCATTTTGTAAGCAACAAGCAGCAGTGTCACTGCATTGCCTGTAAGTGAATGACTGAACTAAATACATAAGTAAGAAAAACTGGAGTGTTTGGCAGAATTAATTTATACAAATTTATCTGTGTTCTTCAAAAAGAGAACTACAGCCTGCATTTAAAAAGAAGTTTGTTGAGCCTATCTAGATGTCATTAGCAAATGTACAACCTGTTACTCAATTCCTACAAGTCTTTAAAGAACCGTATTGCTTATTAAAGTGTCTTCCATTAAATTTATGAACAATAGTTATTTAGCAAGTATAATAAACATCAGGATAATCTACTTTGATAAGAAAATATTCTGAAAGCACGTATGAAGAGATTCCATACACGTGCACATATGTAAATGCAAATAGATTGGGTTCCGTATCTATAGCTATGCATACATACATGAGAGTCAGAAGAAGAAAGGACAGTGAAGACATCATCGTCCACCTTACAGATTGTTTACAATTAGCAAATGATAGCGCTGTCTACATGTAAACAAAATTTTGGATGCATTTATTTATTATTACTACATAAATGTAGCATTTAAATTAAGCAGCAAGGCCAAGAAACAAATTCATCTTCTTCTTTTCCAGGATTATTTTAAATTTATTGTGGGTTACTAATTTTTATTACAGATCAGAAATCTAACTGTAATTAATAGGTCCATCAAGAACATCGAGCTTTTACTGAACGACTCTGGTATAGTATAACTGTTTCAAATGACAGATCTTACAAAATTTAACACAATTAGAAGAAAAAATCAGCTGAGAGAACTTAAACTGAAAAATATAAATGACAACAAGGAATCTTTCAAGAAAATGTAGTCTAAATCTAAATGTTAGATGTTTAAGAACACCAAACCTACAATTAAAGCATATGTCTAGATAAAATAGCCCTGAAAACCAAATAGAAAACAAGTATAAAACTGGTTAAGTTCATAAAAATTAATATCAGCAAGAACCTGGAAGTTACAGAATAATAATAAAGAGCCTAACAAGTAAAAGTAGAAACGTGTGACAAAAAACCAGAGACATAAAGAAGTTTTAAAATATAAAACCAACCAAACAGGGTGGGGTGGGTTGACCCTGGCTGATGGGTAAGCCCTCACCCAGTTGCTTGCTTACTCTCCCCCAGTGGGATGGGGGGGAGAATTGGAAGGGCAGAAGCGAGAAAGCTCATGGGTCATGATAAAGACAGTTTAGTAAGTGATAAAAAAACCCTCAAAACAAACAAGACATGCAAAGGCAGTCACTCTCCACCTCCCACCAGCAGAGTGATGCCCAGCCAGTCTCTGAGCAACAGCTACTTTAGTAAAACTCTCCCTCAGCTTTATTGCTGAGCATGACGTCCTATGGTCTGGAATATCCCTTGGGTCAGTTGGAATGGGCTGTCCTGGCTGTATCCCCTCCCAGCCTCTGGCCCACCCCCAGCCTACTTGCTGGCAGGGCAGAGTGAGAAACAGAGATGGCCTTGAGGCTGTGTAAACACTGCTCAGCAATAGCTAAACCACCCCTGTGTTAGCAACACTGCTTTGGTCACAAACCCAAAACACAGCACCTTACCGGCTGCTATGAAGAAAATTAACTCCATCTCAACCAGACCTAGTGCACAAAGCCAATCAATTCTTTGGGAGGACTACCCACTACTGACTCCTATTTTTTTAGTATTTTTGAGTCTTTCTGTTCTGACAATGAGCAGGTCAGGGACTCTTTTTAATTATATCTTTCTCAATTCCAAATAATGAATAATAGTGGGTTGCTTTGTTTTGTTAATGAAACAGTGTCAGAGAAAAAGGAGTAAGATACTGAAGGTAAAGGTAGACAACTTTTTTGTCACATTTTCAGGATCCAAGCCTGCGGGATGGTATGGGTGATGTCCTGGGCAGAATGGACAGGTTACACATTTGCTTTCTAGATTCTGTCCTTGGTCCCCAAATGGGTAATTTTTTTGCTTAGCCTTGTTATCGTCTTCCCTGTCATTCTCCTAGGTTGAAGCTAGGACCGATCAACATTCTTCTGTTGTACTACCATACTTAATTTTGTCTGATGTTTTTGCTGATACATACACAAAATTCTAGTAACCACCCTCCTATAGTAATGTATGAATTTCATGAGGTCATAATGATTTATTCAATATGTTATTTCACACATCTTAGAAAGCTAAACTAAATGCCACCCTTTCCTGTACCAGCCTTAAATAGCATGATGGAAATGTTACTGGGGAGGAGAAAGGAAGGACAGGCTAACCATTATACTGGAGAGTGAAAAAGCAAAGAATGTCCTAGGAAGATTATTTTTTCTACTTCCTTACTTACTTTGAAAATACTTTAGAATACTTCTGAATCTTTTTCTTTATAAGAGAGGGCTCATAACTTGTGCCAATTTTAGAACTGTCACCTTTTTCTGCTAGGCCTTTTATGACTGAACTGTTGCACATAATGTAACAAACTACTGAACTCTGTAACTAATTTTGTAAAGGCTTCCATGAAAAAGTGAAACAGTCAGACCTTCTATGGTAGGAAAGGGCTGGACATTCTCAGGAAGCTCGCTATTAGAAAAACATCTAAATATACCAAGATTCTCAAGAACTCAGAAGAATTACTGGAGTTACTAAAATTATATTTAACATTTCACAAATATCAGGGAAAAATTAACGCTAGTGTATGGATCAGCTATAAATGTAAGGAGGAACTCCTGGGAAGGACCCCTAATGATGTCCACTGTCACTCATTGCTTCCAGGTACTGCTTTTGCAAGAGTTAGGTATATGACAGGTCCTGGGGAGCCAGCTGCACAACCTCTGCTTCTCCAAACTCTGACCATCAGTGGCCTCAGCCCTCTTCCTGAACGAAGAGCCAACACTGATATCTCATGGCTGCGACTGCCCACAGAAGTTTCAGTATAAAGACGTTGCAAAAGAGCTAACATCCTGTGAATATATTAACCTCTATTTCCCTAAAATATTGAGTCCACCAACAACTGCCTTCAAGCAGTTCTGTACTCTTTTGCTCTATGAATACTCAAAGCGTCTTCTGTAAGTGGTAAACTGCTGAACAGCATTTCTATAGCTGATTGGATGGACTTGTTTAGAAAGAGTGCTATCCCAGTATAAGTTAGGATGTTAGAGGTATAAGAAAAACATACGACTTACAAATTGTATAAATTAATTGGAACTTGGGAGCAAGAAATTGATGACAGGAATTTTAAACTACGCATCAGATAATCTTTTGGGTAAGCTGAGCAACAGTTTCATGTAAAAAATGCTAGCCTTTCTTATCAGGCAACTTTGAAATCAAAGCAAAAAAAAAAAATCATTAAAAATTCTATGTTAAAAGTGATTGTGCAGTAGCAGTGTGAAGGGCTGAATGATTTCCTAACATTTCCCATCTGTAATCTTGATGATTCACTTTATTTTTTGAGTCACAGCGTGCAACACTTTTCCTAAGGTATGTTCCTGGAGTAAAAACTTTCAAGTATAAGCTTCTACTTCATAATAAGGGTTGCCAGAAATGTTTGAAAGAAAGTACAGTTTTATTTCATGGTACAGTAAACTTTAATAACAGTGAACCTCCCAAAAAGGAAGAATTTGATTTACAATTTTTCTGTGTGTGAGCTTACTCTTAATCAGAAGTACTGCCTCTTTGATTCAGTGTATTATGTTGAACAAAAGCTGATTCTAGGTTGAATCCATCAATCCAAGCGTCTCAACTGACAGGATTTTCTGCTTCAAACATGCTAATCATCCACTAATCCCACTGAAAAAAGAAATATTTATGTATTCAGTTAGGTGTAGCAGGGATAATACATCACTGAGGCATGAACGGGGATGGGAGAGAAGCTGTGTAGTAGATGTAAGGTTTTCTAAAAGAAAAAAACATGATAATATCCTGTAAGGACCTAAGAAAGACTCTGTGTGGTCAGTGCACTGGTGCACAGCCTAGAACTGTCCGAGAGCAGAAAAAGAGAGGCTATTAAGGGAGAGCGTATTAGCTTAGCCACTTCCCGCAGTCTGTTCCCTTTGAAACCTCCAAGCATTCAGGTGTATTAAAGAAGTTAAAGGATCCTTTAGTATCCACTTCCAGCCTTTTTGGTTGTGAATTGGTCTAATCCCCTACCAAACCTTCTAAATAAATTCTCTAGCTACATCACATTCTGTGGTAACAAATTAAGAAATGTAATGGCATCTGTTAAAAGGCCTTTTTATGTGTTCTAGTCCAAAATCCCACTAGGTTCTTCAAGTGCCTTCTTGCTTCTTGTGAACAGGCTTCAGTGAACAACAGTTCTGCTTTCAGCTTAGGCACTTTCATGATTTTCTTTCTAAGTTTCCTCTCTTTCCCTCATGCTTTTTCTTCTACAAACTTAAAGCGTCCTTGCTTTTTCATAAGGCAGTTTCTCTATTCCATTGTTCATTTCTGTTGCCTTTCTGAATACATTCCACAAATCCAACGTCTTCTAGATTACTATTTCCTTAACTGTCAGATTACCTGGGGAGAAGCTATAAAGAGTGACTCCTCACTTCTTCCTCAAACTGTGCTTCTCTACCATTTCAAGGCATGGTTTCCAGATGACAGACTACTGTTGTAATAAGGTTTTTACTACACCACTATAGTGCTTGTTTTGAATTTTGGTTTTTTTCCACAGTTAAAATTCAGTATAGATATGAAGCCACCTCCTAGTGGAAGGCTGAATTAACACATGGGGAAAAATGATATTTGAGAAGTTTTTAAATATTCATACAAATTCTGGCTTTGGAAAAGCATTGCATAGAAACAAACACTTTTATTTTTTTAGCTACAAAGCTGATTGATTAAAGGTGAACCCCTAATGAAGACTATGGAAAACTTTTAGATATGGTCAAAATGCTTGCTGTCTTAAAGACTGCGTGTGTAGGCACAGGTACTTCAATTCAAATTCAACTTAAAGTATTACATTTGTAAAGTATACATAAAATTGAGCAAATATTCCTTATTTAGGAATAGAATCACAAGATAATTTAGGTTAGAAAAGACTTCTTGAGGCCATCTAGTCTCATCTGCACTGAGAGCAAGACCAGATAGATCAGGTAGTTCAGGGAACTGTCCTGTCAAGATTTGAGTACGTCTCCAAGAATGGGGATTCCACAAGCTTTCCAGACAGCTTGTTCCAATAGTTAATCATCTTCATAATGGTTACCCCCCCTCAATATCGAATCAGAATTCTCCTGCATTCCAACTTGTGTCCATTGCCTCTTGCCTTCCCAGTTTTCACCTCTGAGAAGAGCCTTGCTCTGTCTTCCCTGTATCCTCCCATGAAGTAGCTGTAAATCCCAATAAAATCTTTTAGCCTTTTCTTCAGGCTGAACAGGTCCAATTACCTCAGTCTCTTTTTGTACATCAGGTTCTCCAGGCCCCTGGACAGCTTCATGGCCCTTTCCTGGACTTGCCCCAGTATGGCAACATCCTTCTTTTAGTGGAGAATGCAAAACTTAGGTACAGTCCTTCAGATGCAGTTTCACAAGTCACAAGTAGAAAAATAATCATCTCCAGACTTGGTAACTACACCCTCCCTAAGGCAGCCCAGGATGCTTCTTTGCTACAAGGACACATGGATAGCTCATGTTCTACTTGTTGAACACCAGGACCTCCAGGTCACTTTTTGCAAGGCTGCTTTCCAGGCAGTTGGCCACCAGGCTCTGATGGTGAATGGGATTATTCTTCCAAAGCTGTGGGACTTGCATTTCCCTTTGTTGCACTCTGTGAGATTCCTGTTATCCTGTTTCTCCAGCCTGTCAGAGTCCCTCTGAATAGAAATCCTAGCCTTCAGCATATCAACCATTTGCCCCAGTTTTATATCATCTGTGAATTTCCTGAGAATTTAAACCATTGTCCAGGTCACTAATAAAAACACTAGCCACATTTGAGTCTAGTATCAAGTAATGATAAATGCCACTACTTACCAATTGCCAACTAGGCTTTGTGCCATTTACCACAAATCCTTTAACCACGGTGGTCCACCCAATTTTGAGCCCATCTTACTGTCTACTCTCCCACTCTGTATACCTCATTTTGACAACAGCACTACTCAGGGAGGTCATGTCAAAAGCCTTGCTAAAGTCAATGGCGTCCACTGCTCTCAACTTATCCACAGAGCTGGCTGTTTCATGATAGAAAGCTACCAGATTGGTTAGGCATGATTCACCGTTGGTAAATACATGGTGACTGTTTCCAGTCACCTTCTGGTCTTTCATGTTCTTACACACAGCTTCCAGGAGCATTTGTTCTATAATCTTCCCAGGGACTGAGGTTAGGCTGACTTGCCTATAGTTATCTGAATCCTTCTTTTTAAGATGGGGTTGCTTTTGCCTTTCTATAGTCATCAGAAACCTCTCCTAATCAATACACCTATTCAAAGATAATAGACAGCAGTCTTACAATGACGCCAGCCAGCTCCCTCAGCACCTGTGGATGCACCTCATCAGGTCCCACATACTTAGGTATGCCTAATTTGCTCAAGTCCTTCCTAATTATTTTCCTCTGCCATGCATAATGTTTCACTCCCACAGATTCTGCCTCTAGGCAGAGCAATCTGGGGGTCACCTGAGGGTGAACTTATAAGTAAACAGAAGCAGGGAAGCCATTAATAACCTCTCTCTTTCCCACACCCTTTGTCACTACATGCACATCACTGATCAACGGGCACAGGTTTTCTTTGTCCTTCTGCCACACCTGTTCAGCTTCCTCTATACTGGAACAGACCGCTACCGTGTTCGAGAAGGTTGTCTTGGGCTCCTTTGCTCTCCAAGGGTGGGGATTGAGCCAAGCAGAATTCTCAAAGAAAATGAGCTCTCCTTAAATTCAGGGCTGTGATTCTGCTGCTTGTCTCAGAAGACTTTCAACTCAGTCACTGGGGCCAAAGCTGCTTTACATCCCTCTCCAGTTTTGACTTGTTTGTGAGCAACAAGTCCAGCAGAACATCTCCCTTATCATCTGGTTGATCACCTGTATCAACATTTTTTTCTCAACACCGCAGATGTCACCTGGGCTGCTTGTGCCCAGTCCTATTAAACCACCAGTGAATACTGTGGTGGCTGAAGTTGCACATGAGGGTGAGAGCCTGTGACACTGAGACTCCTTCAAGATGTTTAAAGAAGCCTTCATTTGCTTCATACTCTTGATCTGGTGGTCTGTGGCAGATGCCCACCACACCACCTGTGTGGGTTTGCCCCATTAATCCTCACCTATAAGCTCTTGACTGGCCCACCATTCATTCCAAAGCAAAGCTCAGTATATCTGAGGCTCTCCTTTGCAGAGCGTGAAACTTCTCCTTCTCACCTTCTCAGTTTGTCCTTCCTACAGACCCAGTATCCTTCCACTGCAGCACTCCGTGTTGGCTATCCCACCATGTCTCTCTAAACCCCATGAGATCATTGCTGTGCAACTGCACACACACTTCTACTTCCTCACGTTTGCATCACATCCTGCATGCATTTCTGCGTACGTACTGAAGAGGATGCCCCTCAGTCATGCTGCTTTCACAAGTGTGAGAGCCTCCCCTGCTATTCTGTCACCTTGACACTTTCTCATTGCTCCATGTGCTTGCATATAACTTCTCTTCCAGTTAAGGCAATCCTCCTGTGCGTATCTAGTTTAAAGCCCTCTTGTTAGGGTAGGAAGACTGTTGCCAAAACAGCTCTTACTCCACTTTGTCAACCGGGCCACATCCCTCACCAGTAGTTACTGTTTTTCAGAGAGAGTACTAAAAGCTAAACATCTTCCTGCAATACCAGCCAGACAGCCAAGCATTCACCTGCACGATGTGCCCAAACCCACCTAAGGACTTTCACTGGAAAGAGTGAGGAAAACACCACATGGCCCCCCAGGCTCTTCTTCACTTTTCCCAGTGCTCTGTAGCCACTCTTCAGTTTGTTCCAGGTCTCCCTTGGCAGTATTGTTGATTCCCATTTGGGTAGGCAACCAGTGGTAGCAGTCTGAGGACAAGATGAACATCAGCAGTCTCTCCAAAGGATCTGAGATCCAAGCACCCAACAAGCAGCAAATCTTCCAATAAATTAAGACAGGTAAGCAGATGGGTTCCTCCATCCCCTGCAGAAGGAAATCTATTACCCACCACTTGTGCTTGGTGCAGGAAGTTGGTTCAGTTTCCACTGGCCTTGGATGCTTTCTCTGACAGATACGCTTTGTTCTCACTTATTCTCAGGGCAATGTACCTGTTCAGTAATTGCAGGTGTGCTGGCAAAGAGGGAATATTCCTTCTGTTGCTAGAGTCATAAGTTTCCATCTTGAGAGTCTCCATCCCCTACTCCTTTAAGTATGATCTATAGCTGTCCATCCGTCCTTGCATCATGTGGCTCAGGCTTTTGCCTCTACAGGGTATGTGGGAAGACCTTACTGATCTCCTGCATTCATTCTCTGTGATAGTGTGTAGTCTGCTTACCTCTTTCACAGGCAAGGCCACCATCACCCCCACCCCAGAAAGAAGTATTGTCTGCAGCCCAAAGCCTGTATGGCAACACTGTGCTTCAGAAGTACTGCTTGCATCAAGGCTTCTGGTTTGCTTGGGGTATTTTCTTCAGCTGATGCTGGACACTGTCCTGTAACACATTACCACCACCACTGCATAGATCTTAGTCTTGAGCATAGTTTCAAGGATCATCTTGCAACAACTGACAGACCTCTTTTCTGCTCTCCAGGAACTGTGCTTCTCTCTAAAGATTTATATCTGCTCCCCAAGTTCAGCTGAGTAGTTGCTTGACACTCCCTGATCAGCAGTCTGCTGAAGACGGTGTATATAGGCACTCCCTAAAAAGGAAACAGCTAACAAGCAAAGCCTTCCAGAAGCTATTCCTCACCCAGTGTAGCAGCCTGCCAGACGACGTTGCTTAAAAAGGAAGATACCAGAAAATATTTCCTGCAGTTCATTGGAGAAGCCTGGGAACTGCTATAACTGGTATGTCTGCCTTAGCTGTTGTTTTCTGTGCTTGCAGTCCTTATGATGCATAATTATTATATATAATTTGTCTTATTTATAAACCTACTTGCTTTCTTACTTCAAATCCGATACATGCATGCATAACATCATAACTTCCTAGACTAAATACCATCTAAATCATTCATTTTCATCCTGTATTTTGTAGCTGCGTTAATTCTTCACAAAGACTGTATCTAATAAATGTTCAAAAATATTAATGGAAAGTGTATATAGTCTGAGAGTTCATATGTGTACTTCTTACAGCATTTTAAGAATAATTCCATGCATATTATCTCACTTTTTCAGTCCTGTAAAGCAGGCAGATGTTTTCATACTCACTGTTGTATTTGTGATTATGCAAGGCAAACTACTCTTTGACAAAATGAGGTGTGACATTTGGTTTATCCACAATGGAAAAAGTAATGAAATATCGTCACAGGCTTTACAATTTAAAAAGTATAACTAACATACTGCATTAACATGTAAGAATCCAGTCTTAACAAATTAGCTATAGTAATTAATAATAAAAAAGACAAAACTTAGATATTCTACATCCTGAAAATCTACTGGGAGACTCTCAGGTCTTAAAAGCAGTCATATGTGTATGTATATGTATGTACATGCATAATACATGCATACACACACTTCTATATATACTAATACCCATATGTATTTATGTATATATTCATCTTATTTTTATGCACATGGCTGTGAGTGCTATTTCTGTATTTCACACTTCAATAACTTTCAAGCTATTTATACACTAGACTTGAAATAGTTTGTATACGTTTTTAAATCTCATGCATGAAACCATATATAATTCTTACAGGGACATAATAATTCTAACCGCTTCTTTCTCCTATCCATTATAAGCATATATTTCTGTCCAAATATAAGCTTGATCCTTTTACCATTATATTGCTAACCCGACATGGTGGAACAAAGTTTAATGCAGTTTAATGCAATGTAAGTGACCTAAAAGTATGAAAATACTGCAACTGAAAAAGTACTATTGTTTCACGTTTTACTTGCTACTTTCTAATCAGATGACTAGTTGACCCACTATAAAGAAACGGAAAAAATATCAACAATTTGTCACACTGTACAAGTATCACATATTTAAATTAGCTGGTTATATTAAAAGATATTGCATTCCAATGTATAGAAGCTGGCCTGTAGCACCAATCTAGTTCTATAAAGAAAAAGCCACACCGAAGCATATAAGTTCATATCTCTATAAGACACTGTATATTTGATGAAAAATTATGTATGCCGTATGAAGACAGAAAAGTTGATCTAATATTATTGATGACTTCAGATATTAATAGCTTCTCTCATCACTGCAAGAAACTGTATTAGGTTTGTGTGGCAAGGTTTTGGTAGCGGGGGGGTTGCAGGGGCGGCTTCTGTGAGAAGTTGCTGGAAGCTTCCCCCATGTCTGACAGAGCCCATGCCAGCCGGCTCCGAGATGGACCCGCTGCCGGCCAAGGCCGAGCCCATCAGCAACGGTGGCAGCGCCTCTGGGAGAACACATTTAAGAAGGGTGGAAAAGTTGCTGCCCAACAGCAACTGCAGCCGGAGAGCGGAGTGAGAACACGGGAGAGCAACAGCCCTGCAGACCCCCAGGTCAGTGCAGAAGGAGGGGGAGGAGGTGCTCCAGGCGCCGGAGCAGAGATTCCCCTGCAGCCCCTGGGGAAGACCACGGTGAGGCAGGCTGTCCCCCTGCAGCCCAGGGAGGTCCACGGTGGAGCAGATATCCACCTGCAGCCCGGGGAAGGGACCCACACTGGAGCAGAGGAAGAAGGTGAGGAGGAAGGAGCAGCAGAGACAACGTGTGATGAGGTGACCTCAACCCCCATTCCCCATCCCCCTGCGCTGCTGGGGGTAGTATGTAGAGAAAATTGGGAGTGGAGTTGAGCCAGGAAGAAAGGAGGGGTAGGGGGAAGGGGTTTTTTTTTAAGATTTGGGTTTATTTCTCATTATCCCTGATTTATTTGGTAATAAGTTAATTTTCCCCAGGTAGAGTCTGTTTTGCCCATGATGGTAATTTGTGAGTGACCTCTCCCTGTCCTTCTCTCGACCCATGAGCCTTTTGTTATATTCTCCCCTGTCCAGCTGAGGAGGGCAGTGATAGAGTAGCTTTGGTGGGCACCTGGCATCTGGCCAGGGTCAACCCACCACAGCAACCCTTATCACAATTACTGTATAAATTCTCCCCATTTTTTTCTTCAGTGTATCATAAGAAATTTAAAAAATAACTTCTGCTAGTAGAAAAGATGGAAATGAAATCATTCTACATTCATGGAAGGAAGAAAATTAACTGTTGCAAAGATTTAAAAATTCAGAATGCCTCAAAGATTCTGGGGTGAATACCACTGACAAGTGTTGGTTGACTTCTAAGGCTCTTCATTCATCAGTTTGCAAGGCAGGACTTCTGGTATGCAAATTATATTTTATAAACAAATTCTGCTGACACTGGCCACATATCAATTGTAGAATACGCTTAAAGAATACCTGCTCAGTCATTCTTTCTTTTCAAGCAAAAGAAATGACTACTTAGTTGTGTGCTTATTAAAAACTGTATTTCTTTCTGGAATATCACAGAGCATTTCTCACCTAAATATCACCTGGCTTCTTACCTGGCAAACAGCTACAGTAAAATTCACCAA
Source organism: Pandion haliaetus (assembly GCA_013401275.1). Lineage (NCBI taxonomy): Eukaryota > Metazoa > Chordata > Aves > Accipitriformes > Pandionidae > Pandion > Pandion haliaetus. The sequence continues at coordinate 116,428 of VYZV01004626.1, read as the reverse complement.
TCAAATCATGGCAATGGCCTCCATTTTTGCAGGGCTTGAAGGAGCATTCATCAATATCCGTGGAACAATTTTTGTCTGACAGAAAGGAAAATTAAACATTAAAACTATAAATCATGCTGGGTTCGGGAAAGCAGAAAAGCTACTTCACAGTGCAAGTGACAACTGCATAATTTAACTTGTGCAGGTTGGAAACACTATTTTATTTCTTCTTGACAGCTTTAAAACTAGACATATTCATAGATCACAGCTAATAGTTAACAAATTAAATATTTTAAAGGAATAAGTATGAGCTACATTTGCAAATATATTCTTTGTGTATTCTAGCATTACCTCCCAACACCATAATTACTAGGATTATATGCCGTATTTTAAACACTATTTTAGAGATTTAATAATCTCAGTAACAAGAATAAGAAAAATATTTCTCAAGATTGCTTCCATGTTTAGATGAATGAAGCCATTTCTCAGATCCCAACAGAAAACCACAAATTCACTCAACTGTTTCGTCATTTTTCTGCTTTTACAGAGATTTAATTGAGCTGTAATTAAAATTAATTCAAATCTGAAACAACAAAAACATAGGTGGCTTATGAAAACAATTAACTCATTGGACATACCAAAGAAAATCCACAGTGCCTCATCTCTCTGTTGTGCACTGCATTAATTTAGAGCAAGCTCTAGCCTGGTATAAATTATACTGGGATCTTTCTGATCCAAAACTGATCCGAAATCAAGGGACAACTGTAGAGATTAAGAGCTCCCATGAATACCAGAAGCTACTCCAGCGACAGAGAGGGAAAACTGTATCTGTCACTGATGTGAGCAAGCAGAATGGTCGTTGGTATTCTACACAGAAAGTGCTAGAAGGATCCTTGTATCACTCAAATCCAACAAACTAGATAGGCAATGTCTTCCAGGAATCTCAGTCTAGGGAGCTACTGAATTAAAGGATCATATGGAGTTTCTGGGGTCCAAAAAATTCCCCCTTGGTCTGCTGTATTTAATGATTCACTAGAGATCACAACTCTAGTAAAACCAGTTGAATGAAAGCTTAGGTTTTTAGTTTGGGGTTTTTTTTCTTTTTTTTTTTAAATATTTTAAGTAAATAAAAGAACTAGCAGAATCCTTAAGAATACAGAACTTGGAGTGATAGGGTATTTAACTACCAAAACATCATTTTGGAAAGGAATCATCATTCAAAAATTCAAAAGATTTTTGAATGTGCTATTGGCAATTTTTTTCATGCAATACTGGGAAAGGCAACTACAAACAGAGATTTTCTGGGATTTGATTCTAAGTAAAAGGGAAAAGTAGTCTCTGAATATAGCAATCAAAATCCATGGGAAGGGAGGATAGGGGGGTGAAAAACATAGTAACAAAGGAAGAATTGCAAAGAATGCAGAAAATTTCTGATGTGAAACTTGATGAGAGGCTGAACTGAAGTAAAAAGGTAATTAAGAAAGTTGCTGCTTTCTCTAAGTACACCAGGACAAAACATCTGTTTGTGGGACAAAGACACTGGGTATTAGGAGATCAACTTGGCACTTGTGGTTTTCAATGCCCAACTAATAAAAAACAGGTCAGGTTACTAAGGATACTAAGGATAACCTAAGAAGCACAGCATAAGTATGCAGGCATGAAATCAGACCAGCAAAGGCACTGAATAAGATGTAGCTACCATGGGATGGCCAGGGTAACAAGAAATCATGCTGTAAGTACTTCAGCATTAAAGATGAAGGAAAGTTATGGTTTGCCATTCAATGGAGAAGGATGACTATGGATAATGGCAATCATGCCAAATTGTTCAATGCTGCTTTTGCTTCAATCTTCAGTAAAAAGGTCAGCTGCAAGCAGACCATTATTGTAATTGATACCTATGATTAAAGGGCAAAACTTCAGTGTTGTATAGAGAAGGCAGGCTGGAGAATTGTCAGATGAGTTAGGTGTTCAGATAGGCTGGTCTGATGAACTTCACCCTTGGGTACTGGCTGATAAAAACTCAGTACCTTTCTTTGTGAACTTGTGGAAGATAGGTAAAGTACCTGAAGGCTCAATAAAGTCAGCCTTTAAAAAGGAGTAAAAGACAGAGCCATGAAATTATAGATCCATTTGTGTAATTTCAGTTCCTGGAGGAAATATGGGAAAGTTACTAAACTCATTACTTGTAAGAACCTATAAATATAAAATAATTTATAAAAAATGAGCCTTATATAAGCAAACCAATTCCTTTCTACAATGGAGTTACAGGCCTTGTGGATAAAAAAAAAAAGTAGCGTATGTCATACTCCTTGATTTCACTAATGTTTCTGCTGCTATCTCATGGGAAATCCTAATAATTGGACTAAATATGAACTACAAGAGAATATTATGAGTAAAAATTGTTGGAAATCCATATCCATACATTAGTTACCAGTGGTTTTACTACCAAAATGGATGGATGAATGAATTGCACAGATTTTGAAAGAGGTCTACTGTTCATCTAGTTCCACTCAATTTTTTCCACAACAGTCTGGATGGTGCACAACAGAGTAAACTTATTGATGGTGATACAAAAAGGTACACTGGAGGACAGGATTAGAAGTTTTCGTAAATTTTGAAAAATTGGAGATAGAGTTTGAAATAACAAATGTTATCCAATCAGAACAAGTGGAAGATATTATAAGACAGCAAATCTCAAGTTAAGTAGGAACAAAACCCAGAATTTTGTTTCAAATCAAATAGTGTGCTGGGATATATAAAAAGGAACATAGCAAGTTAGAAGCGTAAAGCAATCCTTCCATTCTCATCTAGCTGGAGTAAAGCTGCATTTGGAGTGCTTTGCACTGTGCAGTGAACTGCATTCAAGAAAAATGTGGACCAAATGAAGACAGTCCAGATGAGCATGACAGGAATGACAAAGAACTCGAAAGCATGACTTCTTAGGATGAACAAAATGAATGGGGCTGTAAAGCCTAAATAAGGAAGATTTGAATAGAAATGTGATGGCAATCATAAAATAAGAAAAGGTTTTTGCAAATGTCTTTAGTTCTCTGTGTTCATAGCAGACGGGGTAAGAAGTAATGCATTTAAATTGCAGGGAAAGTCAGATTAGATGATAAGGAACTCCTTCTAATGGTTCATATAATAACACAATGGAAAGATTGCCTGAGGAAAATAAGGAATGGTGTTGGGACTTCTTTAACGTGAGACAAACATAGGTGAGAAATGACATAGCATAGTATAAGTTTTCTGCTGGGATGAGGATGGAATAGATATCTTTGGTGTTTTGTTCTAGTGTTATGATTATATAATTTACAGGGCATACACACTGTTTATAACACTGAAGAAGGTCTAAAGGCTTTTATGTTCATGTAGTGAGTTGGATTGTCTGGAAATTTGCTTTGCCTCATGGTAGAGCAAGGGTCTTAAGTTACTTGGTGTGTGATAACAGAGCTCTCACTTCGGAACCTAGTGCTTCTATCCAAATCTGTGTCTCCACTCTGTCTCTCCATCAAAATGTATTTCTGTATGTCAGGCAAGACAGAGGTGAATCCAGGCATGCAGTAAACAAGAGAAGCAGAGGATAAAAATATTAACACTAGCAGGCAAACACATTCTTCATGCACACCATAAATGTACATGGTTACAAATACAGAGGGATAGATGGAAAGTCCTACTCTTACAAAGAAAGCAGTGCAGCTTTTGGTACATTCAACCTATATTCACCCCTCAAGTCTTTCTCGTGAGGAAATCATAATGGGACAAATGAGCTATTTCATACTTCCCTGAGCCTTTTTCTCTAGGTGAATGTGCAAAGCCCTTACTCTATTATTTCATCAGACTCTGCATTTCCACTCTCACTTCCTTTCCTGTATCTCCCTTCCACAGGAGAGCAAGCATATGCACTAACTGAAATCTTGTGATAACTTTTGTTTAGTTAAACAGTACATTTTTCAATGTACTGCAGGTCACTTCTGGTCACTTGCAGCTGCCAGATACAAGCGAAGGAAAAAAAATGTAGGTTATAGCTACTGAACTGTAGCTGAACTGTGTATGAGGAAACAACAAAAGTGATCTGAAAAGGACTGCTGAAGACCGCAGCATATGACAGACTATTGCAGTGCTGTGAGAAAAAAAAATAAAATTTAGATGTATTTAAAAAAACCAAGAAGGAATATTGATGTGTAAAACACCTCTGCATAGAACATTGACTACAATGTTCCATATTTAAAAATAAGTGGGAAGGATGCAGGAAAAGCTACACAATTTATTCAACAACTGAAGAAAGCATGCTGTCGGCAAAGGCTTAAAGAGCTCCATCTGTTTCATTTAGAACAAACAAAAACAAGTGACTTGATTACAGTGTATAAGTGTCTTTACAAAGAGAAAACATTTGGGTAGCAAGAGGCTTTTTCATTTTGTGTAGAAAAGGTAATGAGACACAATACCTTGAAGTTGAAGACAAAAATTTAAATAAAATATTTAATACAATCTTCTAAATTTGATGGTGATTACTACTAGAATAAAATGCCAATGAAATTCTGGCTTCTCTTCATGCATTCAAATCAGGATTGAATGCTTTTGGATTCATTGTGTGCTTTAATCAAAACTAAGTAATTAGGTTCAGTACAAGGTGGTTAATGGGCAACATTAACTGCCTTCTGGTATACACATCTAATGCAGAGCATACAACCAGCAATCTAGGGTTTGTTAGAAGACTTCCAGAATAAATTCACTCATCCTGTAGCCTTCTATGCCTCTTTCCTGGGAAAACATCAAGACAGTTCTGCAAGCCAGATGTATTTCTGTGATGGCAATAGCCCATCCCAAGGCAGCTGGGCTCTGTAGCGTCATTGTCATCACGTGAAATGTGTATGTCCTGTCCATGGAGGTTCTGGAGGGTCCTAGGAAAACTGGCTGTCAGGTGCTGCTCTGCTGCCACCAGAGCAAATAATCTATGCAATTCTGTTTCTTGCCTGGCTGCAAAAGTGCCAGGGGAAAAAATCTGCTTATAAAAGTTGTATAAACAGATTTAAAAACTTCACTCTGTGTTTAACGTATTTCCCCTCCTGCCTCAAGACTCCTCAGATCTGGGCAAGCAGTAGTCTCCAGTCAACCTACCACTGAAGTGAAGTGAGTCAAGCTGTGGGGTAATGTCCCCATTATCACCACTGCAGCCCTGTAGCCCAGTACATATGGCATTGCCATTGCTAGCATCAGGCCACAGGTTTGCTGTCAAGCTAACACCAGAGGCCTCAGGACTAGTGACCAGGTGGATCTTGCTTCCTTTGTTTTAGTCTTCCTTAATTTTGTAAATTGCGTCATGTTATGCTTATTGTTAGAAGATGTAGACAGGAGTAACAAGTAGTTACGCTGTATAGAATGAACTAATTATGACCCTAGAGTAAGACTGCAGTGTGAAGGAGTACAGGGCAGAGAGCAGAGGCCTTGAATGTGCGTTTGTAGGATAGTACTGGAGACTCCAAGGTGATCAACAGCTCACCTGTAGCCAGTTACTGGTAGTGAAGCAAACACAGGAGCTGGGCAAAAACAGTTTTAGGGATAACAAAATGGACAAAGAACAAATGCCTAACGTGTCAAATGCCTCAAATACAAAAAAAAAAAGTAGTTATAGGGAGTTGCAGAACTCAGAAAGTTGAAAAAAAAAGAGAAAAAAAAAAAAGGCCAAAGACTGAAGAAGAAAAAAAGTCAACGTGATACTGAAGATGGCACCAAATATGGCTACTACTTAGTGTGGTCCTACTAAAACTGATAGTGTCATAGCTTTTATAGTATGGCTCTGTCAAAGAAGAGGGCCCCCAAAGGTAAATTGTTTCACTTGTTAAAAACACATCCCAGTATATACTGGAAAATATCAATTAATATCAAAACATCTGGTACAATGCTAGTTGGTATTGCAAAGGCAGTGCTGAACAACAGACCTTTCCCAACATCAATGATTTGCTAGACTTTTTTCAGAAGAGGAACCATCTGCTGTAAAAAAACTAGAGAAGACCATTCTTACATAAGATGCCACATCCGCTTCTCAAATTCATTAACAGAATATCCGGGAAGGATGGAAAATGTGCACTGGGGAAGTTGGCTGGAGGCAGATTTTCTTGTGTCAAGAGTTCATTCACTGATTGCTCATGTCATAACAGAAAATTTAGTCCTAACAGGTTAATTGAGGCAGTTATAATAAAAACCTTCATGCACTTGGAAATTCTGTCTTGTTGTCCATGTTTTATATACATATACGCACATATATAAAATATATGTATTCATATATATGTATATCCATATACCCGAAGGGGAAGAGCATCTTCAGTCATAGGCTTGCCAAGATGGTGAAGAGGGCTTTAAACTACAGTTGCCCGGGGAGGGGAATCTCAGTCCATCCCACTCCTTCCAGTGTGGTATCAGTGCCAGCAACAGATGCCCAGAGCCTGGAGAGGGATCACAGGTCAGGAGGAGAGCATCTGCAGAGCAGCACAAAGGAATTCCAGCCACTCCAGCCAGTGAGGCAGCTTCACTGGGGACCCAACTTAAATGCCTCTATGCAAACGCGTGTAACATGGGGAATAAGCAAGAGGAGTTAAGAGATGTGTGCACGCTTGCAGGGCTATGATTTTATTGGCATCATGGACACATGGTGGGATGGCTCCTATGACTGGAGTGTTGGAAGGGAAGGATACAGGCTCTTTAGGAAGGGCAGGCAGGGGAGATGAGGAGGGGGTGTCATCCTCTATGTCAACGACCAGCTGGAGTGCAAGGACAGGTAGCCTGGGAGGAATACAGAGAAATTATCCGAGCAGCCAGGGGTCAGGTTAGGAAAGAAAAGCCCTGATAGAATTAAATCTGGTGAGGGATGTCAAGGGCAACAAGAAAAGCTTCTATAGGTACGTCGGTGATAAAAGGAAGACTAGGGAAAATGTGGGCCCTCTCTGGAAGGAAACGGGAGACCTGGTTACCTGGGACATGAAGAAGGCAGAGGTACTTAATGGCTTTTTTTCCTCAGTCTTCACTGGCGAGTGGTCCAGCCACACTGCCCAAGATGCAGAAGGCAAAGGCAGGGACTGGGAGAATAAAGAACTGCCCACTGTAGAAGATCAGGTTTGAAACCATCTAAGGAACCTGAAGGTGCACAAGTCCATGGGACCTCATGAGATGTATCCGCAGGTCCTGAGGGAACTGGTGGATGAAGTGGCTAAGCCACTATCCTTCATATTTGAGAAGTCGTGGCAGTCTGGGGAAATTCCCACTGACCGGAAAAGGGGAAACCTAATGCCCATTTTTAAAAAGGGAAAATAGGAAGACCCAGGGAACTAAAGGCCAGTCATTCTCACCTCTGTACCAAGGCAAGATCATGGAGCAGATCCTCCTGGAAACTCTGCTAAGGCACATGGAAAGTAAGGAGGTGACTGGTGACAGCCAACATGGCTTCACTAAGGGCAAAACAGGTCTGACAAATTTGGTGGCCTTTTATGATGGGGTTACAGCGTTGGTGGATAAGGGAAGAGCAACTGATGTCATCTACCTGGACTTGTGCAAAGCAGTTGACACTGTCCTGCATGACATCCTTGTCTCTAAATCGGAGAGGCATGGATTTGGTGGATGGACCACATGGTGGATAAGGAATTGGCTGGATGGTTGCACTCAATGGCTCGATGTCCAAGTGGAGAGCAGTGACGGGTGGCGTTCCTCAGGGGTTGGTATTGAGACCGGCGCTGTTTAACAGCTTTGTCGGTGACATGGACAGTGGGATTGAGTGCACCCTCAGTGAGTTTGCTGATGACACCAAGCTGTGTGGTGCGGTTGACACGCTGGAGGGAAGGGATGCCATCCAGAGGAACCTTGACAGGCTCGAGAGGTGGGCCTGTGCAAAATTCATGAAGTTCAACAAGGCCAAGTGCAAGGTCCTGCACATGGGTTGGGGCAATCCCAAGCACAAATACAGGCTGGGCAATGAGTGGATTGAGTGCAGCCCCAAGGAGAAGGACTTGGGGGTGTTGGCTGGTCAGAAGCTGAACAGGACCCAGAAATGTACGTTTGCAGCCCAGAAAGCCAGCTGTATCCTGGGCTGCATCAAAAGCAGCATGATCAGCAGGTCGAGGGAGGTGATTCTCCCCCTCCTGTCCACTCTGGTGAGACCCCACCTGCAGTACTGCGTTCAGCTCTGGGGCCCCCAACATAAGAAGGACATGGACCTGTTGGAGCGAGTCCAGAGGAGGGCCACGAAGATGACCAGAGGGCTGGAGAACCTCTCCTGGGAAGACAGGCTGAGAGAGTTGGGGTTGTTCAGCCTGGAGAAGAGAAGGCTCCAGGGAAACCTTAGAGCAGCCTGCCAGTACTTAAAAGGGACCTATAAGAAAGATGGAGAGGGACTTTTTACAAGGGCAGGTAGTGGTAGGACGAGGGTTAATGGCTTTAAACTGAAAGAGGGTAGATTTAGATGAGATGTAAGGAAGAAGTTCTTCACGGCGAGGGTGGTGAGGCACTGGAACAGGTTGCCCGGAGAGGTTGTGGCTGCCCCCGCCCTGGCAGTGCTCAAGGCCAGGTTGGATGGGGCTTTGAGCAACCTGGTCTAGTGGAAGGTGTCCCTGCCCATGGCAGGGGGGTGGAACTAGATGATCTTTGAGGTCCCTTCCAACCCAAACCATTCTATGATTTTGTGATTCTGTGATTGTATTTTTACAGGTGTGCTCATATGTAAGAAGTAAAAATTGTGCTCACTGTGCTGGCATATTACTGTTCATGGTATGATGTCATCCATGACCTTAACTGTTTAGAATATAAATAGAAAACACATGCAAAGAAGAGGAGAAAAGAAAAATAGTTTATAGAAAATGTATGGAGTTAGGGAGTAATTTGGTTGATTTTCCACAGTGACTCAGGAAGTCTAAGAATTTCAAACATGTTTTCCAGAGTCTTTTGTGTGTGCTTTAATCAGTGTATGAGCTTTTCTAGACATGACTGCTTTTCATTTTTTATTTGATAATGGCCTCCCAGCAACTGACATTTTTTTAATTGAAAAACAAGCCTATTCATATTAAATGATTATGTTCCAATTTATCTAAAATTAATTACACAGTCACACCTAGAAAGATATTAATGTATGTTCTACATACATTATATTGTGCATGACAATTCGCATCACTATTGAAAAAAAAAGTTATATCTAAAATAAAGCGGATAAACTGAAATACAAAAATAATCTCATAACACCTCCAGCAGAGCAATGATAAAGTAAATCCCATATAAACTAATTAAATTTTTGATTGAAGAATTAACTTATCTTTTGTCAGATGGTTCCAACTGTTACTATTCACCTTATAATTTAAACAAATCATGCTTATTATTTGCAAATGGAAAACTATTGGAGAAATGTGCCATTTGATTTCTCACCCCCAAAAAAGAGACTGCTTACTTTTTAGATGACTGGAAACAACATTGCTACTGAACTATAATTGATTTGTTTTTCTTTCATGAAATTCAATAGTTTTTATGTATTATTTTACCAAAAATTTTATGTAATGTAATTTGTAGCATGAGGAAACTGAAAGACTTTTCTGCACTCTACTGATCTTTTTTTTTTTCCCCGCTCAGTGTTCTAACCTGAATTCCTTCTAGGGGAAGCAGGTACACTTGCATGTGACGTGACGCTAAACATTTTCTAATAATCACAGAAATACATATTGAATACATTTCCATCTATGCATAAATAGTGTTTATTTTCCAGCACGTTAAGTTTGCACGCCCGTCTGTGGGAAGCCTGCCCTCGGCAGCCCGCCTTCTGGAGTGTTTCTGAAAACCAGCAGCCCGTGGGCACTGTCCCAGCTGAGCAGGGGAAGGCAGTCAGCCTTTCGCCCTCCTGCCACCATGGGCCCGCTGTGAGTCAGAGCTCTGCTGGCCAGGAGCCGGGGGGGGGACCACCCCACCCTCTTCAATTTTCAGCTGCCGGGTTTTGGGCTGGTTTGAAACACCTTAGTGCTTTGACTAAGAGATCAGACACAGGCATGTTGTTTATATGAACTCGGTCATTAGGGGACACCAGAGGAAAGAATACCTGGCTTTTCGGCTGCTTCTGTAAGGGCCACTGATGTGGAACAATAATCTGATGCATGAGATGCAAGCGAGACTCAGTATCTGTGACTGACTCTAAAGATGGATAAGCACCAATGGACTTCTCAGGCTGATTCTTTCCTTTGAATTGTTGAAGACAGGACTGGAGATGATTAGTGTGGAATGGCGGATGGAGTGACTCAGTGATTTTAAACTGTGCAGTGGTCCTGCTATTAACTAAAAACACCTGGGTCAGCCAAAAGCTGCCTAAAATAGAACAGTTTTTGCAGGCTTGCTGAAAACAAAGCTTAGAAAACTGTAGAAAAAGAATGCACAGGAAAAGATTTTTGAAAGCACAAAAAAGGTATCACCTTTTGCCTTGTGATGGAGTGAGCTAGAAGACACTACACATCCTTTTATAATTTTGGTTTTCAAACGTTCAGTGTTGCAGGAACCACTTGTTTAGCAACAACAGCTACCACAGGATTCCGAAAGCTCATAGTATGAGACAAGCCAGAGGAAATGATATATATTTGATCTTCAGAAAGCATATTAAAAAGCTTGCAAATTTATTTAGTCTGCTGTGTAAAGCCTAAATACTTAAGTCAGCATGTGACTGATAGTTGATTTTGACTGTTGATTCATACTGCCTCATGATAATGAAAAACATGAATGAGACACAGGCAAGACCTAAAACAAGGATCATGTTACACATAGAGAATTCATATGGACCATGATGTAAGTGAGGAAGTCAGATTAAGAACCTCATGCATATAAACTACAACAAAACTCTGTGCTAAATGCTAAAGTAAAAATCACTTTAGAATCGTGTTTTTTCTACCCAGTGTTCACTGGTGTCACCTTACTGTTGCCTCAAGCCTTAAAAAGACTGATTAACGAATAAGAAGGCAGTGATAGCTTAAAGAAAAAAATCCTAAAAGGTGAGAAGTGTGGTATGCTTGCTATTCAAGGACTGATTAGATTACGTGTCCTCAAGGTAAAACTTACCTAGTTGAAGATTCTGCTTACAATAGAGGATGCTTAAGGAGTGTTTGGATAATAGTCCAGGCACCAGATAAGGGACATTTCAGAGTCACAGACTTGCTAATTAAGGACATACATCCTCCTCCGGCATTGAGAAACCAGGGGTTGGCAAGAGAAACACAGACCGGGGTGTCCGCAGATGACACATGCCCACAAAAGGACAAAAGAAAGAGGGGTACCCTTCCTCAAGGGACCCCCGACGCCCACCAGAGACCCCGCGCAGGCATAGAAGACCCTGGCATGATTGCTCAAGAGAACACCACGTCATGCTCACTCAACATTACGAATATGCAATAGTTAGGCGGAACACAGGTATGAGATAGGCGTGGTGCTTTAACTGTAGTGTGTCAGTATGGACTGAAAACCTCAGTAGGTGGGCTCGGTTTGTGGAAATCTTCCACCTTGCACCCTGCGCAGAATAAAGCAATGTCTCCACTCTAAACATACTTAGTGTGTTTCGGGATTTCCTTTCTGATCAGGTAACATTACTAGCATAGGGATCACGTCTACACTCAGGCACATGTGCACAGTTTTGAAGTCCATTTAACTAATAATCTCTTTGAAAATTTAAAATAGGCAAAGGGTTTACAGTGGGCAAAATATAATCCTGTCACTTATTGGAGATTAAAAAAAAAAAAAAAAAAGCCTTCTCATCCCAGAACACTGACTGACAAAATTCTTGGTTTCCAGTGACTTACACTGCCAGAGAAAATCCACCCAAATAATGAAAACAGTCAGTAACCAACACCTCCTAAAATTGCCTCCTCTTTCTGGATCACTGATGAATTCCATACCAGCCCACCTGACTGATGCTTTAATTCAAGTTATCTTATTACTTAAGGTACTAAAGGTGTCCTGTTGCTCAGTATTGAAATTCCCTACTTCACCTATCTTCAGGTTCTGATAATGGCCAGAATTAACCAGCCTGGATGTGCTCAGCAAGTCTTTTTCTAATTTTTGAGGCTTGCCAGGTTAACAGACCTGGATTGCCTTTATTTATCTCAACTGCCAGATGTTCTTGGAAACCCCTCTAATTGACAAAATCGAACAAAACGTTGTGAGGGAAGGAGGTGGCAGTGCCGCCATCTGTCCGTTTGTCCAGTAGCTCTTTACTAGGGGATAATTACAATGATCCTGTGTATGCTGACTCCCACAAGAGGGCATTTGAGAGCAAGCTTTGATTTAATAGAGAAAGTCTTTTCCTTGACTTTCTCAGGAGCTGCTTCTCTCTGTCTGCCTACGTTGCTCAGAGTAAAGGAAACTCCATGCAGCAGGTTGCAAAGCTACCAGCACTCAGGTGTTCACCCTTTTAACAATAAAAACCACACTTGGGAGCAAAAGCTGCAAGAAGACTCCCTGCTCCTCTCAGGACTCTCTCAGATGTTTTGGGTGTTCCTGTCCTGCTGGCTTTCCTCAGCAGGAGAGAGCTGCTCCCTCCATCCAGGCCTGCTCCCTGCCATATGCACGGTATTGCCTCTTCCTGGCTCTGCTCCCAGGGAAGGAATAAACTCCACAGCCAAGGCCATTTGACCATGCAGCTGTCTCCCTCCTGTCCAATGCTGCCCTTCCAGCAGAGAGCTCATGCACAAGGCATGTGACATCAAAGCGGAGTGATGCTACCAGGCACAGAGTAAACACCAAGACAAGCAACAACTAGGCCTGAGACTGTTTTTGTACCCGACCAGCTCAGGTGCTAAGGCTAAATTTTATTTGGAAATGCCTGTTAACATGCTAGGAAAACAAAAGTGCATTTGAAAAAAATTGAAAAGAAAAAATCAGCCCTATGCATTTGCTGGACTTTTTCAAATTTCACTCCCTTGATCAAGATGTCATCAACAGGGAGTTAGCAGATCCGTTGATGAACTTTGTAACTTGTGCCTCCGTGTAGTCAGAGCTAACTGTTGTAGCCCAGTAAATACGATGGGGCTCAGGGCTCAGCCTTGCCATGGCTTGAACTGGGTGTCGCTGGTTTAACCCCTGCATCACAGCCAGGGAGTGCTGCCTGCCCTGCTCCAGCTTCAGCTCTGGGGTAACAGAGGGGTGAAACCCCTCCCCAGCGCGGTCACTGCCTGACAAACCACAGCTCCGTGTGCCTGGGGCTGGGGGGGGGCTGCGGCTGGCAGGCCGGGAGAAGGATACAGGCTGTATGAGGAAATGTTTAAAAATAACACCAAGTGGACCCCCGACTACAGAGGAAGAAACCCCCACCACAAACATCATCTTTCTCTTGGAAAAGGGCTCAGGATGCTAACGACTAAGGCCTAAACTCCCCCACTCCTTCCTGAGAAGACTAAAACTGTCACCTGTAGGACCCAGAGGGACGCTGGAAAGTTGAACATACCACCAAGAGAATGGGTAGATATTAATAAGTTTTCCAGTGTAACAATTTTGACTGTGCTGTTAATGGTGCTTTTCTACATTCATTATATAACATGGTTTACTACATTGCTTAAATATTAATTGGACAAACAAAGAATTCCTATATATATGCTATGTTTCCTTTTGCCCTTAAAAAAGTTTTGAGTGTATCACTGTTATTATGGCAGTATCTTCTTGGGCCATTTACATCAGTCCTAGAACTCAGAAGGATGTGGAACAGTCTTTTACTACTGTTTGCTTCTCTTAGAAGACAGAAGCTCAAATATTCAGTGTTTTGCATCAAAGACACTTTCTAGGGATGTTGAAGCAGTTGTTGGAAGGCTTGGGGCGAGCAGACCTAATGACATCCACAATGGCTGACTGTGCATTTATTATACAAATAGCATGAGCACAGATTAAAATATTCAGTGTAATCAGGAGGATCCTTATCCCCACTTCCAACTCCAGACAGTAGACCAGCTGATTTGTTTTCCTGTGGGAGCTGTCCTGCCTCACAAAAAAATCCAGTATGAAGTGAGATCAATAGCATATTTGTGATGAAAAGTCTCTCACCCAGGAAATGCATGAGAAAATAGAGCCTTTTCATAATGGCCTATTATGCAGTCACATGAACTTCTATGACTTCAACATAGGCCTCAAGGTATCCATTAAAATCTGCCCATAACTCACTGGTAACTGTTTTACTGTTGACAGATCTTGATTCCTTTTTGTCTTGGAATGAACAGATACCTTATTGGCAAACTCTTTGCATCAGTATGAATGTAGGATGAAGTGTTCCTCCTAAGGAGAACATACCCTGTTCCACGCTGCCTTGGTGACAGCCACACATTAGTTTATAGTTCTTGTTCTGTAATGTGGATTCCATCATATCCCAAAGTAGTGCAGCTGTATTTTCAAAGGAACAGCTTTGCATTCCCTAGTTCAGACTGACTGTTTGCAACCTACTACAGAAAAGTTAGATGCCTTCCATTTTGATCCTTGCACTATAGCAGTAAGTTTTTAAAGCTCCTTCTTTTAAAATTATTGCATTAAAAATGCTTCTCTCTATATCAACAAACACTTTGTAATCACCTCCATTATTTTCACGATTGATACAAAATAGGCATATACTATGCAAACTCATGACACCAAAGCCAGTTATCAAAGAAAAAAGGAAAATGTGATCTTGTAGGAAACAGAGCACATCTCAGTTTTGTAATGCTGAACAATATTAGAATATGTTGGCACAAATCAAGCAAAATCAGACATCTGTGGGAACTGCAACTATTATCACTTTCACAGATTCTAAATCTCTGTGTACCATCTTACATTCCTTATGTCCCATCTGCCTATTTTTAACCACTGGCAATATGTATGAAGTGCTCCTAAACTGGATGTCACTGGTGTTACTATCAACCTGAAATACTCCGTTGACTTAATCTTGCCTCCTCACCATTCACTGCTCTACTTGCTTCTTTAACCCTTCATTTCTCTGTAATAGATCTCTCTTTTTTTTTCTCTCCTCTCCATTGGTCACCACAGATTTTGAGCTCTCTGTAGATACCTGTTTGGCTTTTTATTACAACACCCACTAACTGTGTATGATTTCTAAGACTGCCATTGCTTGTCTTCCCGTTACCACTTACGACTAGTGCTGCTCCATTTGCCTCTCTGAAATCAGCAGCTGAAAGTCAGTGTGTTCCTGTCCCTGACATCACAGCGTATTAGTTGTTAAGATGGCATATTTTTTGAGACAGTTTTATTGATTTCCCCATGATCCTGTTAGCTGCTTCTGGCAGAAAGTAGGGCCATGAAGACTGCTCCTGATGCAAGAGCTATTTTCTTAAACCTGTTAGACACACAAATAATTGTGCAATTTACAAACTATTTATCGTAAGGATCTGACGGCATCCTTCCTGAAGAGAACAAAGTGTCCTCTTGCTAAAATTGTATTCTCATTTCTATCTCAATCAAGTATGGCTGTGATACAATCTTCTAAAGACAAACAGCACCAGCTAAAGCTATCATTGCTCAGCTATGTTTCACAGACTAGGTGTTTTTTGAACACTTTTTTTTTTCCTAGGCAAAATACAGTTTTGCTTTCCATCAATTAATCAAACAGCATACATACTGCTTTCAATTGTAGGGAAATTAAAGCAGATTATCAATAGCACAGAACACTGAGTTGATTTTACTTTTATTAATGCTAAAATACTGAACAAAATGCAATTAAAAAGAATTTGTTTTAATTGCAGAAAAAGAAATTAAAAGTTTAAGTATTTAATGTCTTTTCCAGAATTAAAATAAATCTTACCAGTGAATCCTGGAGGACAAACACAACTGTAGTCTGCAACCAGGTCTACACAAGTTGAATTGCTTTTACAGAAGCCATAAGCGCACTCATCAAAGTTGATTTCACAGTTCAGACCTTCAAAACCTTGGTTGGAAAAAACCAAAGAGCTATGTATTATTCAGCTACATCTCTGCCTTCATTTCTAAAGCATGTCTTTGGGGCCCTTTTTCTAAAAAAAATTTTTTTTTTTTTTCAATTTACTCTTGTCATAAAATTATCTGGAAGTCTTATTGAAAGATCTTTCTAAAAGCTTCTTCTGCTCTGTCAATAATAGGAAAATACATTTGACCATCAAATATACTTTAAAAGGAGCTAATAATGGGAAGAACAAATTTAGGACTCAGTATTTTCATTAATCTATTTGAACTTTTTGTTTAGCAGAGACTTAAGAATCTATATGTCTTCTGCCATTTTGAGAACACTGCAGATGAAGACAAGTGATGCTGGGATTTGGACATCTGATTATAGTTTTAAAAATCAACTCTCAAATAATTACTTCTCTACTTTTTTTCTATTTGTTTCTTGTGTCATAGTGACTTTTAGCAAACTCAGAAGTCCAACAGTGTTCTTTTGTACTTGAAATTGCTGGAGAATCTCTACTCCAATATCTGACATTTTACGCTCTTGTAAATGTATTCTAATTCATGGTCATGCTACAAAATGACTATCATTAGTGCTGTCGCAGGCCATGGCTGCAGGAAGACCATGACTAATGCTAAGCTATCAGCACCCTCAGTGCAAGGCATATTCCCATAATTTCTCAAACTGACCATGGAACCAATTTCCACTGATCCCCGAGTCATAAAACTTTAGAATTACCCTTAGTTCATTAATAATGTATACAGTAACAATTCTCATTTGCATTTAGAGTTTAATCAGAGCCATGTCTCACAGGTAACAAGTAAACCACAAAATTATCAATGTGGATGCCAAGATTTATTTACCTATAAACTGGTCAGGCAGACTAAAGAGCTGAATGATCTTTCGCAAGCTTAATTTTCAGCTGCCTTCCAATATCTGTTTTGGCTTCTAATTTAAGCTAACTAACGACGGAGGCTGTACTTATGCGAATTATTTGTAGCAATTTCATCTTTTGTGATGGGTTCCTGAGCTTATCATCACCACTAGAATGCTTGTATTAATATACAAATACCTGAAATATTGTAAGCTATGAAATCAACTCACCATCAGTCCACACTTATAAAATAGTACTATTTGAAGATTAAAATCAAACAGGTATAAGAAAGTTTAAAATGCAGAAACAAAGTACCAGGTTATAAATCACAACCTTGACTTTATTTTTAACTAAAAATTCAATTTAAAAAAAACACACAAATATTCAGAAGAAACCCATTTGTGAAAGTATGGCAGAAAGACACTGCAATAGTAAATGTTTTAAAGCATTTTAGTTTTTCCTTTAACTACTTTTTTTCTTGAAACCACTCATTTGTTCATACACTTCTAGATAACACTGAGCAATATGCGTTTTTAAAGAAACAGACCAAAAGTGCTGAAAATCACATTATTTTTGTCTGTGAAATTTTTAATAGATTCTTGTACTGAAGATATAATACAGTCATTATTATGGCCATTGTAATTTTCTTGCTATGCTCAGTCATAAAGCTGCAAATTAATACATAAGGTTAAAATATTTTCTTTGTAAGTGTATTGATTACATTTTCCATGGATTTCACACACTCCTTATTTGTGTTTTCTCCACTCCTTCAGACTTTGCTAAAATCATGAGGTTCTGTCTGAAAAAAGTAGCACTTACAAGTATATCTGTCTCCATTCTTAATGAGCATGCTTGTTTTATTGGGTGCCTTGGTGGACAAAGATGCAGATGAGACTTCAGTAAAGAATAACTTTCATAGAAAGGAAATTTTAACAATGGTTTTGAAGACTGTCAAGAAGATGTTTTGCAGACTGCAGGCAATTTTGAAAATTGTCAAAGGTAATAAAAATAAATTATTCTGAACAACTTACCTTCAGGGCAAAAACAATCATAGCTGTTGACATCATTCTGACAGACAGCACCATTCAAGCAGGGAGCTGAATCACACTCATTCATTTCTATTTCACAGTACTGGCCTGAAAAACCTGCAAAGCAAGCAAGGTAAGCTTTGATTTTCTTCATCTTTACATATGCTATTAACATGAAACTTTTATTCCAAATGTTGTTCTGTAATTAAAACCAATAGGTGTTACAATCCATATTCCTCTGAAAAAAGAAGCTGGAAGTCAGAGTTTCTGTATTTTATTTAAAAAGAATTAAATTTCACTAATTTCTTATTCAGCATTACAAATACATGTCTTCAGTGCTGGAATAAAGCAATAAATGAAGTAGGAAGTACTTCAAGAAAGTAAGACCACATTCAAATCAGTATGCAAACAACATACAGATTTTCAAGTGTTTTGCTTATAATAGAGTCACTTCAGTATTTTTATGAGCCCTTTTTTGAATTTTGCCATGTTAATATAAGAGAGAGTACATCAATTATCTCTCATCCATGTCTGGTGCTTTCTACTGTGGAAAAGAGCGATAAAAAAAAATACAAATACATAGAGGCATCACAAACATGCCGTAGGAATCAGGTCTTCAGCACATTGCAAAGTGCACAGCTTAATTACAATAAATGAGGATGCTGTATACGTTGCTAAAAGAAGGAAAGTAGCCATCATTACACCAAAAATCCAAAGACTAATGACTTACAAAATGAAACGGTAACTCAATTTTCTCATTTCTTACCGGTACTTTGACACACTGTACAGGGTTTACGTGCCCAGGGGCTGGCGGGGGTCTGCAGGGATGACCTCTGTGGGGAGCGGCCGGGGCTGCCCCGTGCCGGACACAGCCGGTTCCAGCCGGCTCCAACCCACCCACCGCCGGCAACGGCTGAGCCCCTCGGCCAAGATGGTGGCGCCTCTGGGAAAATGGAGTTAAGAAAGGGCAAAAACGTGACGCAGGCGGTGAGGAGTGAGGAAAAAAGGGGGAGAAAGAGCCCTGCGAGCACCGAGGTGAGAGGAGGAGGAGGAGGAGGAGGGAAGGAGGTGCTCCGGGAGCCTGTGGAGAGGAGCCGCCAGAGCAGATACACACACTGCTGCCCCAGGAGGACCCCGCGCTGGAGCGGGTGGATGTGTCCTGAAGGGACCGTGGCCCATGGAGAGCCCACGCAGGAGCAGCAGAGAGGAGCTGTTAGGGACTGACCACAACCCCCATTCCCCGTCCCCTGCGCTGCTCGGGGTGGGGAGGAGGTGGAGGAGTCTGGAGTGAAGGAGTGCAGTTGAGCCTTGAGGAAAAAAACCAGGGACGGCGAGGGTATTGTTTTAATTTGCCTTTGTTTCTCTCTGTGCAAACCTACATTAATTGGCAATAAATTAACCCGATTTTCCCCAATTTGAGTCTGTTTTACCCCTGACAGTAGCTGCTAAGTGATCTCCCTGTCTTTATCTTGACCCGTAAGCTTTTTCATCTTCTCCAACCCAGGCTGGTGAGAAGGCAGGGTGACAGTGTACCTGGGTGGGGGTCTGACAGCCAGCCAAGGTCAGCCCACCACACATCTGTACCTTCATTCTGTGCTAATTCCAAATATCACCACTACTCCTCGCACAACCATTAGCATATTCAGTTTGATTGGAAGAAGAAAATAAATCATACCTTCATTGTTACTAAAATTAAAAAAATAATCCATATATAAAGTGAAAGTGTTCCTGTTGAATGTTTTTATTCTCTTCTGTTCATTTTCTCTCCACGTACCTTCGCATAATTATTCAAATGGAGAAAAAGCATTCTTTTTTATATTAGGTTCCCAGGACATGAATTGCAAAAGATGTATGGTGAAAGCATGCTACATTGTTAAGCAGATGCTTATTTATGTAAAGCAAAAAACTCCCAATTTTTTCATTTTCTTAAAAAATTATTTTTAAAACTACCAAATAAAAAAAAATCAATAAATTAAAATGATTTTGTTAGGAAAAACAGATGATTTTACATCTTTCCTTCCTATTTTTCTGTCATCTTTAAAGTCCCTCAACCTTATCTCATTTAGAAAACAAATTCAAAAGGCTTCAGAATCATCATGAAAAGTCAATCTATGATGCATTTGTGAATATCAGAAAAAATAATTTGTATAGAGTTGTCATCTGTGTCAGCAAAATAACAGCAAATCTAGATAAATAACGGAGTGTCCCAGCACAATCAATGTGAGAGATCTTTTCCCTCTTTCTTGCGGAATTTATTTGTGAATTCTAATATACAGTTGGGTTCTCACATAAGATACAGAGCACAACCAGCACAGAGTACAAGAGAAGTCAGATATCAGACATGCTTTCAAAGAATCTCCTTTTCAGTCTTGTCTTAGACTCAATTTTTTTAGAAGGCACCACACAATCGTCGCTATTTGGATTATTCTGGATTATTTGGTATCATCTACTTCCCATGATTCTACCTACCAAAGAAAATGTAGATAATCTGTAGTAGTTAATATATTGATGGTGGTGGGTACAAATCACACAGATTAATATGAGGTAAACTAATTCCTGTGTTCATTTCACAGATGTTATCATTTAGCAGCATTGCTAGCCATGCTGTTACATTTGGAAATATGATTAGTCATTTTTTGAGAGGATACATTACTAAACATTAATGATAAAGGTATCATCCAGGGAACAGATTTTTGGTTAAGAACACATTATTTTTGCCCAAGGCTTTCTTCCTGAAATGAAACATTTGTTTCTACTTGCAGATGTCATAAGATCAAAACAAGCAGTGCTGTTCCGGTTGAAGCACTGTTAAGGTCAAACCAGGAAACTCCATGCTGTCCCTTTCAGGTTAGTTTTTTGTCTCTCTCTCGCATTGAGGAACTGGCCTCAATAACCTAGGACATCCCCACTTGTCCCAAGTTCCAATGAGCTTTACTTTCCCACCACTTGAATATTTGATAACAGACTTCATTTTCCAAAGAGTGGAAGTATTGTAAAATTATTATACAGCATTCAAGTCCTGAAATAAATTTGTCCAATTTACCTTTCACTACTAATCAAGACTCTGCATGAATTGGTTATCTTTACTCATACATATCTTTACTGTTGATTCCATTTTATATGATATTTTAAATGCAGCCTTTAAGCCCACATGTAAGATCAAAAGCGAACCAACATCTTAAATATTTGGATGCCAACTCTGCTCCCAGGAAGAACACAGCATGGGAGCAAACTAAATATTGCACTAACCTTTCGTGCAGGCTCAAATACACATCTATGTGCAGTTCACTTCAGCTGAGACTAGGTGAGCTTTCCTCACACCGAGCCCGCCCCACACGTAGTGTTTTATCAAACTTGCCAGCCTGGCGTGAGCGACTGAAGGAGTTAATGTCGGAGTGAGCGTCTGGGACACGGCGGCGGGGCCAGTCCCGCCCAAGGACGAGCTCTGCCTGACCAGGACCGAGCCCAGGAAGGAGCCGCAGGTGAGAAGCAGCCGCCCGGCCCCGCTCAGCCCCGGACACCAGCGACAGGGCGGGGAGGCCGGGCCGGGCCGGAGGACGCGCAGTTCCCTCTGCGGATACGCCGAGCGGGGCAGCTCCCCGGCGGTGGGCGGAGAGCAGGCGGCGGCCATGGCGGGGGGGGAAAGAAAGGGGAAAAGAAGGGAAGGGAAGGGAGCGGAGCGGAGGAGAGGGGAAGGGAGGAGAAGGGAGGACAGGGGAAGGGGCCGCCCGAAGGGCCCGCGCACCCACCCGTTTCCCGAAGGCTCTGGAAGCACAGCCCGCGCGTGGCGCCTCAGCAGCCTAACGAGCGCGAGCGCCCGCCCGCAGGCGGCGCGAGGAGATGGTCCGAGGGCGCGAAGGGAAGCCCCGCGCGCCCGCCCGTCCTCCGGAGCGGGAGCCCTCGGCTGACTGGAGCAGCGCCGGAGCCGGGGCCGGGGCCGGCTTTCTCTCTTCTCTCTCGTCTTTCTCTCTCCTTTTCCATCCCCCCCAGCTCGGCCCTTTCGCGGACACAAAGCGCTGCCCGAGTCTGGGCCTAGGAGCGGATCCAGCCGCCCCCGGGCTCCTCTCTGAGGAGGAGCCCCGAAAGCAAGGGGGGCCGCTCGGAACCTCCTGCCCCAGCGGGAGGGCTCGCCTGCTTTTCTTCCCTGAGCCGAGGGAGATGTGGTTCGCACGTGTTATACGGGTCACTGAGGTGGTTTCCCGCCGATTCGTGAGAGAAACCCCGCCGCCTGCCGTTCCCCCTCCCGAGTTGGGGCTGCTTCTGTCACGAGTCGAACGCCCGACTGACCGGTTGCTGTCCTTTCGCCTTCGTTTCGCCCGAGGGAATTCCCGACTCGCCACGACCCCTCCCCGCGCCGGCCGGCACGGGCCGTGACACCTGGTTACCTTTCTTGAAGATGAAAAACGTACGGCAAGGTATTCTGAAATATAGACTGCCAAATTGCAGGGGCTACCAGTGTAGGTACTTGCAACTTGAATGTTTGGACCATAAAATACTCAAGGTTCCAGCACAAAAAGTGCTGGTCATGTTTTTAATGCCCTCGTCGCTAACATGTCTGTTGGCAGAGATGTCCTTGTACCACTCTTTCAGATAAACCTGTCTCTTCGCAGCAGTCTCATTCCTCAAACAGGGTCCTATAGTCCTGGAGACAAAACCCTGCATGTGACACCTCCTACAGAACCAGGAGCTGACATAACATGATGATTCTGCCTCTCTCTCTGTGATCTATCACCTGGAATCAAGCATGCTTGCTGTCCCTGTGTGTTACGATGTTGACCTTGTCACCATAGTACACCCTTAGCTCAATAAGAAAATAACTCGGAGATTTAAACAAATTGATTCTTGGAAACGTTTTCCTGGGTTACAGGGTCCACTGTCTCTGTGTGTCAGTAGCCTCTGCCTTCACTATTCCTGCAGGTTTTCTTTAAATTAGACTTCCTTACCTCAGTTAATCCTTCTGGTTTATTTGCAAGGGATGTGGAAAAGAACTGATTTCCTTTCTCTTTGTAGATTTTTACATATCTTGATTTTTTAATGTACATATCGTGACTGATGTTTCCACTCAGTCTTCTGTTGCTTAAAAAAAACCCCACAGTTTCTTCTACATTTCCTTATAGTTCTTGTTTATTAGACCTCTGATGAGTCAAGTTTCTGTCTTTTCTGTTCCTGTACTCATATATAATATGGTATTCTAACTCAGGCTGTAATGTGCAGTGTATCCTAACATACTACACTTTTCAGAACAATTCTTGTTGTATTTTTTCAACTGTGTGATGTTTGTGAATCATGTCTAGCTTAAATCACTTACAGCTTCCAAACTGCCCTCTGCAGAACTACAATCTAAATAGTGTTTCACACTTTTTATTTGTGCAGTTTATTCCTGCATAGGTATAGTCTTTACACCCTTGTATATTCTTAGGTTATAGATTCTTGGATCTCTCTGTGAGATTTTGTGTGTCCCTCAAAACCCAAAAAGAATTGCCAATTCTCACTGCTTGAAAGAGTCCAATAAATGTTGATCTCTTCTTCTGAAGTATTTTTAGTATGATCCCATTGACTAATGTTTGGTTTGTGGTCTTCTAAAATACAGAACCTTTTATGTTAAACTGAGGCTTTGCTAGTCATTGTTGAGCTTATGATTGCATAGTTGGCAATTTTGAAGGGTTGTTTTTTGCATATCCCATATTGACCTACTTTTTTTTTTTTTATTTTATGTCATTTATCGTAACAACTTTGTACTCTTCCAGAAATAGAGCTTTGAATATCACAAAGTTAAACTTGTTTAAACCGCTAAAATTGGGAATTATATGTGACATGTCTGATGATCTAATTGCCGAGACAATTGCCTTTTTAACACTTGGCCACTACCACTGGCCATTATAAAGGAAAGAAAAATAAAAGAAACTCAAAACAACCAAATATCCAAGTCCATTTGTAGTCACAAGTGATTTCATATGTAAGCAGTAATGTTAGGAGGTGTGTGTCTCCAACCCCTTCTAGTAATGATCACTAGCTGGAAAGAAGCACAACGGTCAGCAGGTGACCCATGTGCCTAGTTTCTATAAAACTTAAGATTGCTTAGGAAAGTTCCTCCAGTTGCTTAGGATTACAGGCCACAAATGGGTCATTACATGAACAGTAACAACTCTGAAATTGTATTTTCTTTCCTGAAATCCTCTATTTAAAAAAAAAAACCAACCAAAAGTAGCTACAGAAGAGCTTTTATATGTTTCAATTGGGGTAACTTGGCAAAAGAGCTACAGCCTATTCAAACCAGTCTGACTACGCTTTTGAGCTAGCTTTCAACCTGATACAGATGGCACACAGCATAGCTGCAGCAGCTCACACCTCTTAATGGGATAGCCGCTTATATGAAGTGTCGAAGCAAGTGGTAGAACACGGGCTGAGCTCTAGGCCGTGATAACGCAGTTTGCTATCTACCTGGTTTAAAGATACCATGATCTCACAGACACACGTCGTTGTGATTACTTCCAAGCTTAGTCCTACCCAATCTGACCCTCTTCCACTTGGGAGTTCAGAGTAGGCAACTTGCTTATTCTGATTTGTGTCAGCTGATAACCTCATGTAGAAAGAAAATGGCAAATAATAAAAGAATCAGATAAATTGCTGTTGAAAGGACATTTTGAGAGTCTTACAAAGTAAGTTTAACAGCAATGTCCTTTAATATAACTGTTCCACAGGATACCCAAATGCAGAACTGCATATTTGTTTATTCCTTACAATTTTATCATCAGAACAGTACTTTGGGACCAGCTCCATAGTGAGAAGGAAAAAAAAAAATACCCTCACGATGTAAAGTGGTAGCTGATAGCAATTTTATCTGTGCAATGATGAGAACGTGCTCACATACTCAGCCTGCATATTTTATATGCAGTTCTGTATATGAACAATTTTGCCATAAAAAAACTTAAAGAAAAAAAGAATGGTAAAATTAGAGTCGATTCACAAACTACTAGATGGGTGCTGTGGTTTCAAACTTCCAATGGAAAACATGACAAAATGAATTAAGTTTAAAATCTGTTTTGTGACCTAACTCACTAATAAGTGAAGACATGTAAAACGATTCTTCATATTTTAAACACAAACAATCATTTACCAATATATTATGTGATTAAACTTCACGAAAAAGAAAAGCTGAGGCAAAATTAATTAATATAAATCCTTTATTATAAATTCTAGCAGACTACATACATGAATTATGACAAATTTAGTTTTTCTTTAATTAATGTAGAATTGTTTATTTAATGTATTGTGAACTGGAAGCTTTGAAGAACATATCAGGTTCCCAGTGAAGTTGTTAGTTGTTTCACAGGACTCATCAAAGTTCCTAACGTAAAAGTCCAGAAGAGTGAGTTTGGAGGCACATGTAGTGCCAATTGTGACATGCTATAATTTAATAATTTAAGTTTTGCTACAACATCAAGTTGGCACTGCAGAAACTGCAAAACTCTGAGACCAGAGCCATTCTCAAAGTAATAATGAGAAAGTTGTTTCTTTCTTAAGCAGCAGATATATAACTTCAAGGACTTGTCGAGGCGATTGGCTCCAGTGCAGGCGCGTTCGGCAGCAGAGTGGGGGATCGCTGTGTAGAGGGGAGTTTCCTGAGCTGGAGAAACCCCGGAGGAGCGCGGAGACCCACCGGGAGCTGGCAGCTCTCAGGAGCGCAAGCGGCTGACAAGGCCTGGCCGGGGCCAGGAGTAATGGCGGCCGCCCCACTCCCACAAAGGGCAGCCCACGGGAGCGCCGGCGACCAGGCGCGCCGTGACCAGGGTGGGCAATCGGGGCCTGGCACCTCAGCCGGGGCCTGGCGCGGCGGTTCGCGGGGGAGGGCACCTCTTCGAGGGAAAGACGTTCCACCGGCCGAGTGGAGAGGCTTGAAGTCCACACAACCCAGCAACCGGGCACCGCTCTGCGACCGTCTGCGCAGGCCGAGGGCACTCGTCCTACCTGACCCTCACGGCAGAACGGCGGGCACTCGTCTGAGAGCAAAGGCTGCAGCTCCGGCTGGGGGTTCTGCACCATCTACCCCAGCGGTGGCCGATGCCCCCGCCCAGGCGGAGCTGCTGAAGCGAGAGCCTCCAGTGCAGACCTCAGACCGCAGGGAATGCTGAGAACTTTCTCCTGGGGCAGGGATGGGCAGCAGAGCTGCCTGCAAAAGGTGGGCCCGGGGGGAGGACCTCCTGCAGCCGGTGGCTGAGCAGAGGTGCTGGCACAGGTTGCCCATAGAGGTTGTGGCTGCCCCCTCCCTGGCAGTGCTCAAGGCCAGGTTGGATGGGGCTTTGAGCAACCTGGTCTGGTGGAAGGTGTCCCTGCCCGTGGCAGGCGGGTGGAACTAGATGATCTTTAAGGTCCCTCCCAGCCCAAACCATTGTACGAGCCTATGTTTCTGTGAAGGTTTTGTTATTTGTATCTGATTGCTCTGCAGATGCACAATGAGACGTTCAGGAGGAGTTCTAAGAAGGTAACTCTTGCCAGCTTCAGATGATAGAATAAATGTTGAAGAAGTTAGATTATTGAAGACAGATGTGAACTTTTATTCACTCTTTTTATAGATATAGATCTTTCTCAGAAATCATTTCAAAAATCTTTTCTCAGGGGACTGGTAGAGAACATATATCCAATACCTGATTTCTCAAGTCTTTGTTGTTTGATTAAATTCATTGATAGGTAGAATAAAGCATTATTTCTTTACCAAGTTTATGTTTAGTATCTTTTGCACTTCCTTCTGCATTTTCTGTGGAGTTTGGCCTAAACATTAATTATTTTCCCTACAGCACACTTGAAATGAGGAGAAATGAAATTTTTGCCACTCTACTATCTTTAAGTTAAATATTATGAATTATTAACTAACAGTTGTTATTGTCGCAACTTCTTGCTGCTTTTCTTTCCAGCTAGGAGGAAGGTAAGAATTTCCTGATGTCATAGAGCAAAAGAGGAGGGATGGGAAACAAAGCTGTAATGAGAAGAGATACTCCTTTAACATGGTGAGAGAAAAAGAAAATTTTTCAGTATGCTAGCTGCTGTTGTTAGCCACCAAAATGTCAAGTTACCATCACTTTTATTTCTTATAATAAAGAATCTTCATGATTTGGCCTCTTTGAAGAATTCTGTATGGAAAAGATGAGAGAACACTACTGTTCTGATAATTCCGTATCTTTCACAGTAGCAGTAGCCATCTTTTATCCTGTGTACAACAAAGGGGGGTCACCCAACTAAAAGAAATAGTTATACCAACTTATTAGAAGTGCTCAATAATGGAAGAAAAAAGAAAAGGTATTGAAGATCTCACATTTATTTCCACAATGTGACATTACATCTCAGAAAAAAAAAAAGGTTTTTTCAGACTAACAAGAGACCCACACAAATCACAGGGGAAAAAATGTCTCACTTTCTGAGAAGCCCTAGTTTGGAAAGCAATCCTGTTAAACTGTGATTGACAGTTTTCTTCCTTACAAACGTATTCTGTACCATCACTTCCATATAGCTGACAAGAAGATGCACAGCGCAGTTTACCTCCAAAGATTAGGCAGCTGAGATCTCTTGTTAGAATTCTTTAAATAAAGATTGAAAAGCAGACCATATCCTTCCCTCGGAATGGAGAAAAGGCCAAAGACAAAGAAGGAATTAAAAATACCAGTCAGAAAAATAAAATGAGATTTTTCTCAGAAATGCAATCTGACGATTGCCATCTCTGGAGTATCATCCCAGTATAAACAGACAATGGCTTGCAATTAAATTGGGTATTGGGTAGGTATTAGCAAAATTTATGGCAAGAGATGTTGCTGGGGTCTTTGTTTTGTTTTCAGAGGGATAGGAAATTTCTAAGAATTCGGAGAAGCACAAGAAATGTAAAGCTGAAATATGGGAGACAGTTAAAAGAATTCCCTAAAGGAAGGTAGAATATGTTCATATCTTACATTTATATTGTTCTAAGTTATGACCAGGATGACCTTATCCTAATCATGACACTAGCTATACTTAAGGAATAATAATAATAACAAAATAGGAATCTGCAGTTAGGAGTAAAATAGAAAATATATTCAGACCTTCACCAAGGGGTGGAATTTACAGGAGAAGAAGGGAAAAGAGCTTGAAAATGTAGTTAATTTTGAAGACATGAAATGGAAATCCCATAATTCTATAAAAGGCCCCTACATACTTGGATTAGACAAGGATTTAAAAAGGAAAGAAACAGAACAATTCTGCATCAGCAAAGGAATCAGATTAATAAACTAGAAGACCTAGCTGTCGTGGTTTAACCCCAGCCAACAGCTAAGCCCATGCAGCTGCTCGCTCACTGCCCAGCAGTGGGGTGGGGGAGAAAACTCGTGGGCTGAGATGAAGCCAGTTGAATAGGGAAAGCAAAAGCCGCGCACGGAAGCAAAGCAAACCAAGGAACTCTTTCCCCACTCCCCACGGGCAGGCAGGCGTTCAGCCGTCTCCAGGACAGCAGGGCTCCAGCACGCCCAACGGTGACTTGGGAAGAAGACAAACGCCATCGCTCCCGACGTCCCCCCCGCCTTCTCCTTCCCCCAGCTCTGTACGCCGAGCATGACGTCCTGTGGTCATAGGGAATAGCCCTTGGGTCAGCTGGGCTCAGCTGGGTCCCTTCCCAACTCCTTGTGCCCCCCCAGCTCCTCGCTGGTGGGGTGGGGTGAGAAGCAGAACAGCCCTTGGCTCTGTGCAAGCCCTGCTCAGCAGGAACGGAAACACCCCGGGGTTATCAACGCTGTGTCCAGCACAAACCCAAACCACAGCCCCGTACCAGCTGCTGTGAAGAAAATTAACTCCATCCCAGCCAAAACCAACACGCTAGCCAAGCTTTAACTGGTAAACTACTGAGAATATAAACTGAATTGAGTCTGCTCATGTTTCTAATTTGTCAGGAGGTAGAATCATACTCCATTAGGACTGTCTGGTTTTAGCAACAGTTCCAAGCTGATAGGAGCAGACAGTCCTCAGCACATCTCAATCCAATGTGCAACTCCCTACTGATTGAATGTGTAGTATTGCGTTTATGGAAGTGTACTTTTTCAGTCCTGTGAACTACACAAAGACGGAGAAAATTATTTGTGACAAGAGAATAATTCTTCTCATATTGTAAGTCAGCCTTATTTACTTCTCTTATGCTTTAGTTTACTATTTAATGTCTGTCTTTATTTTGTTCAGTTCTTTATATATTACTTGGGTCCGTATCCTCACCTGTTAACAGGCATTAGTCAAACGACCAAACTGCAACAGTAAAAATGTGGTTCTTTCTTTAATTTTTAATTTTGAATAAATAACAGAGTTGCACTGATCACATCAACTGTGAAGGTCAAAATTCCTTCTCCACACACTTTAAATTTTATATTCTCTGTTCAAATATTTTTCTAGGACCTTGCTTGCATGAAAACATAAAAGCATGCCAAATCAAAGTGATACTTCTTTATTTCTATTAGAAATCTTAATTTGGGTATGGATTTCCCTAGAGAATTTGGGGAGAAAAAAGAAGAAAAGGGGTGGGTCTTATTCATTGTCATCTCCACAAAGAGTAGCTGGTTGCAGCACATGGTCCTGCAGCCTCCTAGATGATCCATTTGATTAAACCTGAATTTATCTCAGTTAATCTTTGTATTGCTGCGCTCTTCAAGTAAACAAAAGTATATTGTATAGGGTAATAGCTTATGAATTCGCTACCTTATAGATATAATGGGATGTGACAGGTTTATTGTGTATAGACCATGGTACTTTGACGATATACAGAATCATAAGACAGCTCACATTGCTAAAAATTGAACCACTTAAAAAACCCCTAAGATTGATTCTGCCCTCACTTACGCCATTGTAAATCAGAGCAACACAGCTGAAATTCAGTGCAGCTCCCTAATACCGCTCTAAAACTGGTGTGTGTGTATGAAACCATGCCCTATGTTTCTTCGGACAGCTTGGCGTTTCTGAGCCAAACACAGTGTTCAAAAATATCAAGGGTTTGGCAACAGTTTCTTTCTTACAAAGTCTTAAAACTGCTGTCCTTGGAACCTATAAAAATAATAAGAGCATTAGGATGTGATAAAAGGATTTTAATAGATAATTTGCTCATATCAGCATGTCTAATATCTAAAAAATGGTTTTAAATACAATACAATTTGTATGAAGTCAGAATATTTCTCAGTAGTAGTATAGTGTATTAATTCTTTGGGGAAAATATCCCTCTGAAACTTACATATGTATCTCTCTCTCTTTTTCCCTTCCCTGTATACCTATACTTCCTGGCCACTTCCTCACAGGCTTGAATCCCATTTTCCCAAATTTATAATGGTTAACTCCATAGTAGCTGAGCCTGTGGCTGTCTGTTCTTGTATCAATGATGCGATTTTGTCCAAACATCAAGGGACAAATACGGAAACACCATCACCCAGGACATCCCCAAACGCCATCCTTCTAAGGCATGGGGACCGAGGTGTAACCACCCTATGTTCAGGGTACAAAATGGTTGCAAGCAGTGATAACATCTTCCTAAAGGATTTTTTTGGGTAAGGATTAGGAGGCAAAGAAATAGTGGGGCAAGAGAGAAAACTGGATTTGAGCACTCCTTTTCCTTCAAGTGTTACTTTCTTCCTTGTTCCTCTCCATCAGGGAGGAGCTATAAATTGGGAGGACACAAGAAAATTCTCCCACTCACCCTGCCTGCTGTCTTCCAAGTCCCTGTTCTTTCAGACCCGCACTTCTAGTGCTGACCAGCATAAACATGCCAAATCATTGAGGAAATTTGAGGAAAGAAGGCAGTAAAGAGATGACTATAATGCAGTGTTAAAGGAAGATAGGAACGAGGACAAATTCTAAGTAAAGTCTCCTGCCCTGTTTACCATATGCCACACCTGTTTCCTCCAGTTGCCTACCACAATTAGCCTCCGTATTAGCTTCTGCCTTATTTCTCCGTTTTACTAAGCTGTTACTCTTAAATGACCTGTTCAATGGCTTTTTCCCTCTAAATAACCTCCCTTTAATCCATCTCTAAGGATTCTTATAATAATTCTTTAAATGTGGCCCATAAAAGTAAATAACTGAAATCTATGCTGGTAACAGCTTTCCTCAATAGACCGTCTTGTAGAAGGGAACGAATAGATGGAAATAATTTTGCGGGACCCCATCACAATGTAAAAAACCATTTTGCTTTCAGGTGAAATTACTGAACACGTGAAATTGTTTTATGGATTACGTTACGTGATTAGAGACTCGTCTCCACACACGCGAAGGAGCACAGAGGTACGATGGCAGGCGGGGCCACCCCAGTGCCCCAGTCAGGGACATCAACCCCCACCCTGGCTCCCCCCCCAAGCTGTTTGAGGGGACCCTCAGCCCCAGGGGCCAGGGGACGCCCTGCACCAGGAGTCAGCAGGGGCAGCACCCTGGGCAGCTCACCGATTGCAGGGGATCCCTGCCCAGGGGTCCGGGGCTTGCTGTGGGGTGCAGGGGAAGAGCATTTGGAGGTTGTACCAGACTAGTTATGGGATGTTCAGAGGAGGAAAAATGCAGGAAAAGAGAGGGATAAGGGTATGAAAAGTGCTGGTGACCTGTAAACAGGTGCTGGTCAGTGTGTGTGTCTGTCCTATGCTTGACCAGTCTGTCTTTTCTTCTTAAACTCCATTTCTAACTAATTTCCCAGATGAGGGACTCTATTCTGTGCCCATGTGTGTGGGGGGGTCCGAGTGCCAGCAATGGGAGTGGGACGTGGGTCAGAGGGGCCGTGTGTCTGGGCATCAGCAACTGGGGAGACTGGGCTGCGTGCGCACGGTGTGGGTGCTTATGTCAGTGTATGCAAACATCAGACTGGAGTGCTCGGTGAGCGGGATAAGAGAGTGGGAGCCAGGTATTGGAGCTGCCCTGAATCTGGGCTGGATACTGGAGAGACCAAAACCTCTGTGAGTTGGCTACTGGACGGCTGAGGAGGTCCAAGTGATTCAGGAGACCATGAGATCTGGGGACTGGCTCCTGATGAGGCCATAAGTCTGGGCCAGCTACTGGAGCGATGCGTTTGCATGCGTCTCTGTAACCGGGAGACCAGGGGCCAGCAGCTGGGTTGTCTAAAGCCAGTGAGTGGAGGCATCGATGGTGGGGGTATGTGTGTGTGCGCACAGGCATGTGTGTGTCTGAGCATTTGTTGGTGTGTGTGTATAGGTCTGAGGACCAGCAGCTGCCGGGGAGCGCAGCCTTGGGCTCTTCTGCCCACATACCAGCAGCAGAGGAGAGTGGGATACAGGGGCAGCTACGGGACAGACTGCGTGTCTGAGCCCAGCTGCTAGGGGATCCACGCTGTATGTATGTACATATATGTATATATATTTTCCCCTAACTAACTTTAATCCTGATTGGCCAGAGAAGGGAATAGGATGAGGCTGTTGGTGCTGTTTGTGTTTGTGCAAGTGCTACGTTTCCTGTCTGTGTTGGTTTGTGTGGTTGGCCATGAGTATACATATATATGCGCTATATTTATGTGTTCCTGTGCCTGTGGGGAAAGCCCTCCCAGCCTTGCCGCTGGTTGGACCCGGGAGCATGGGACTGCGACAGTGTCACCACTGTTGGGCTACTGGCTTCAGCAGCTCGTAACAGATCAGACCTGCCTCCTTAGGAAACCGCGATTTGTTCTAAATTTCAGCACTTCTCAGCAAACCACAGCTGCACAAGCTCTGTGTTCTTGGACGTAGAAATACAAAGTTTCAACCATGGATATTATTGCATAAGCTTTGAGCAACCCAAGCTTCAACTTAGCTCATACTCTGTGACGATTTTAAGTATATGACTGCATGGCTAAAGCTGGAAATGGTGGAAGGCATTAAACTGCCTTACTGTTTAGCCTAGGAACACAGAGCCAGAAATTCAGTTTGGCAGATCTACGAAACAAGAACAAATTTAAATTAGCTTTCGCTGTGGGAAAACAGGGCAGCGCTAACCCACTTGCTCCTAACTTACATAGGCCAGATGAAGACAAGGTAAATTGGTATTCTCATAAATAGCAACCAACAGTGCAAGATATAATCTGAAGTATAATGAAGAAATGTTCTAAAGAGCCTATTGTGTGAACCAAGACCTATATATTTTAATTTGTTTTGATGATACTCAACACTGAAGAAACTTGAAAAAAATGCAGAATACTAAAACCACTGAAATGAGCTGATACTCTATACACTTAAAATGTAAAATGTAGAGCAGAAGAAAATACAAGTAAAAAGCTGATTTGCATGCCAATGTATTAAAAAACTACAGGACAAATTCCTTTTGCCTGTGCTTTTTAGCATTTTGACGTTTACGGAAACAAAGGCAGTTAGGCATAGCTGCCAACCTACCTTAATGTAGTTGTTACAAGCCACTTTTTTAAAGTTTTAAGTAGTTAGAATTGTTTTCTCTTACCAGTTCTGTCCTTTTGAAAATGTTAGCTTTTGACACTCCCTAAAGTTAACTGAGAACTAGCTAACTAGGCAGAAAATAACTCAGATTGAAAACCTAGTTATCTGTAATCTGGCCCAAACAACTTTTTTTTTTTTTTTTCCCCTAAAAGGACCGAAAATTAACAAGCATGGAGAAAAGCACCTTATTCTTAAAAATGGAAAAAAATGCTCTTCAATACTACTCTGCTCTTAGCATTACCTGTTTCAGATATTATCTCCTGAAAACATTTTGTAGAGAGGTCCTTAACAGAGCTACTGGCAAGTGTATTACTCACGTAATTTTTGAAATAAATACTTAACATTCTTATATTTTTTGCTAATAGTGTGAAAATGTTTTAGGGACTACTGCTGCCCTTTCAGAATCAGAAAAAGCCATGCATTTTGATCCTACCATCAGCAACAGTCCTACCATTGGAGACAGTCTGAAATCTAAGAAAACTATAGTGACTCGAGAGCTCCCAGCCCTCAACATGTCTGGCTGGGACGTTGCAACAACTCCCTGTGACAAGTCATGGCAGGGACACCCTTCCTCTGGAGAGATGTAAATGTCCAGCATCTGTTCCTGACATTCTGAGGATAGTTGTTACAGGAGGACTAGAAAGCAAGGGGAAATATCACTGGGGCAAATAGAGAGCTGCAGATAGCAGAGACTGGTTTTTAAAGGTTTTCATTATATAGTTCACCTCATGCTGTTGCAGCTGTTCAGAGCTGCCTTTGGTATATTACAGACCTAAGGACTGGAAGGGAAGAAATTAAAAGCATAAGTCGAATCTGTCTTTAATAGAATTGTCTGGTGTACACAGTGTGAATTATCCACTCTGAAAGATTTGAAAGGAAAACATATTGATAGATTTTTTATTTCTTTGTCTCTTCCTTGTCACATTTTTAAGAGAATTTGTCCTGCAGACAGAAAACAATATAAATGTAATTTCTATTTATCTTGTTTCTGCTGAAGCAGATTATTTATTTTCAATACAATATCATATACTCCAATTATGTTTATTTCTTGCTGATCAGAATGCCAACAAATGACACCTCTTTCACAAACATCAATTAGCTATCTTAATGTGCTGGAAGTACATGAGGAAGAGTAAGCTTCATTTGCATTATTTTTAAATCAAGAAAGAGTTAAGAAGGATGTTTTTAACTACATTATAATCCATGTATTCACACTTAATGACCTACTTTTAATATAGTAAATTACGTTAGACAAGAAAACAGAAGAAATTAGTCAACTAAAATGTAAATATATCTGCATACTTGAAATTGTACCAGCTTGATATGATTTTAACTGGGATACCATACAAGTTTCACTAGTTCCATACACATGAAAATATGAAAAGAAATTGACGTGAATGTTAACATTGAACATAAAATTAATGCTAGTGGGATAGTACATGAAATGCCGTGTGAGGGGAAATAGTGTATTTGTATTTAATTAGTTTATGGTAATGAAACTGCAAAACTAAAAATCTAGTTAAAGTTTGTAGGTCTAAGAACATGAATGATAATTCAAAGATGATCATGTGTATAAAATATTCCTATTGTACATTTTAGTAGTATCACCAAACAATTCAGATTTGGAAAGCTAAGGTAACTTGATAATGGACATAAGACTACTACAAAAAGAAATATGAAAAGAGAAATTTGATCTGTGCAACATGCAAGGAACATTAAGTATCAAATTTGAGACAGTTGAGATCAACCCCCTTTTCTTCCCACTTCTAGAGGCCACAGGAATGAAGTGTGCACCTTTGTGATATGAACGCAACCACGCCAGTGCTTTACTGTACAACCGTGTCAGCGAAGTCTTTCAAGAGTACACCAAGCCTATGATTTCACAGTCAAAATCACAGAATCACAGAAAGGTTGAGGTGGGAAGGGACCTCTGGAGGTCATCTCGTCCAACCCCTCTGCTCAAGCAGGGTCACCTAGAGCCGGTTGCCCAGGACCGTGTCCAGCTGGGTTTTGAATATCTCCAAGGATGGAGACTCCATAACCTCC
The DNA here is from genome assembly GCA_013401275.1 of Pandion haliaetus. Lineage (NCBI taxonomy): Eukaryota > Metazoa > Chordata > Aves > Accipitriformes > Pandionidae > Pandion > Pandion haliaetus. The sequence goes on along the minus strand of VYZV01004626.1, from coordinate 81,196 downwards.
CTGGGCAACCTGTGCCAGTGCTTGGTCACCCTCCCAGTGAAAAAGTGTTTCCTGATGTTCAGACGTTACGTCCTGTGTTTCAGTTTGTGCCCATTGCCTCTGGTCCTGTCACTGGCCACCACGGAAAAGAGCCTGGCTCTGTCTTTGTGCTCTCCCTTCAGGTCTTTATATACACTGATGAGATCCCCCCCGAGACTTCTCAAGGCTGACCCAGCTCTCACAGCCTTTCCTCATAGGAGAGATGCTTCGGTCCCTTAGTCATCTTTGTGGCCCTTTATTGCGCTCTCTCCAGTAGTTCCCTGTTTCTCTTGTACTGGGGAGCCCAGAACCGGTTGCGGTACTCCAGGAGTGGCCTTACCAGCACTGAGCGCTCAACATGATGTTTCTTTACCAAAAGAACCCACAAAACCGTAAGTTATGAATATGAAGAAGACAGACTTTACAAGCACAAAACCAAAGTAACTTTGTATTCAGATTACCCGACTTTAGGGAATCAAACATAATATTCATTCTTGCAGTGGTTATAAGTTTATTGCTGTATTTTAAGGGAGGCTTTTTAGTGTTATCAAACATCAATACTTCTGTAGCCATGACCATATTGTATTAAGGAAGTTATAAAACAGAACTTCATTTCTTCAAATATCACATGTACCAGTGGCACTGGCAGTAAGTACCAGCTGTTTATTCAACATGCAGATGCAGAATACATATTTCCTTCCCCTCCTCACACATGCAGCTGTAACAAACATTTGCCTTTCCTCTATGTGAGTACTCCAAACCTTTGTCCTCCACCCTCTTATCCCATATGATGACTTTGGCAACCCCAACACTATGTTTTATGAAGTAGGTAATAATTCTGTTCCTTCATCCATCCAACTCCTCTCTCCATCAGCCAATGGCAAATGCTATCAAAGAGAGACCTGTCCCATGAATAAATATTGCTATGCAGTCCAGTGAAAAGGCATGTGTCCCCTAAATAAATACTTTTGTGCAGTTGAGAGCACATTTATGGGAATCTTTTATGTAAAAATGTATTGATGCAATTTGTGGCTTAATTCATAATACCCCTCCCGCCCCCCAATTTATAGTATAGTATAGTATAGTATAGTATAGTATAATGCACACTGTATTTCAGAGCTTGATCATAAACCGGTGGGTTTTTATTAGCATAAAAAGTGTGTAAACAAATTATGATCTGCATAAATATTTTGACATTGCCTTCACTGAATAGCAAATAGCTATCGTCAGAACACGTAACAGATGATGCAGCTGCTACACAACTTTACACTGAAAACTCAAGGGTAAAATACACCTGAAAGATTAATTAAAAATATTAAATTACCTTACTTTAATTATTGCAAGGAAGGAATTGGCAACTGAGTTTCTGGAGCTGCAGGCCTGGAAAAATATAGCATAATTATTTACTAAGGATATAGTTTCATATTTTTTTTTGCCAACACACTCTTACACCAAAGTAATTAGTTTTGGCTCTCAGGCTTTATAACTCTTTATTTAGACTTCATCCTCAAGATGTGAATGAGATCTCTGTTTTCACTGGTACTAGCCATAGTTTTCTCAGCTAATGGAAGGGTACAATAAAGCATAAATAGTCAAGAAAAGGAACAAGATTCACTGGGAAGCAATTTTTTGAAAGCAATGTTGCTTGTGAGAGTCTTTTACATATATGAAGTTGTTTAAAAAATAGAGTCATTTTTATAGAATTGGAGATATTCTGTGAAGACGTATGCAGTCAGCTGACTCATAATCATGTTTCATATGTCAAAACCTCAGCATTGTTTTGTTTTTCAGAGACTAATGTTAAGGAATAAATTATAAAAAGAAAATATATTTTCAGTGTGACAGAAATAATCCAGGAAACTGTGGGTAAAATCTAAAAAATGCAACTGTTTCAATAGAAAATATGGAATGAAAATATGTTTCTAATATTTGATACTTGAGAATTATGATTCCACCTAAATAGTAGGTCTAAATAATTCCTTCTCATTCTTAGCATAAAGGCCACAACCACAGAAAAAGTAGTCTGCATTATGAATATGTCAGAGAAATGAGAGACTCTTCCCAAGCCCCATAGGCATCCTGCTTAACAAGAACTCCCTGGATGCTTAAATCTATTAGATCACATCCTTACTCACTAAAGGCAAGAAATGTTTGCTATTAAATTTTATTTTTAATAATGCACCTATTTTTAAAAAGGAAACAATATATGTCTGTCTTTTGTATGACTCTATTAGTTTCTACAAAATTACACTAATACAAATGTGGTCTAGGATCAACTTCACGGCAGTTTGAATTCAGACACTTTACATCAAAGTAATAGTTTTATAAAGTGGTAAGACTCCTAGACATTTTCCAAGGATGAAAGCATAAAACTGAAAAATATTTTATGTTACAGTCTTTAAAGTCTCAACTCTTAAAATGTCAAACTAAGCCAGATACTAAAGCAGGTTATATGTGAATCTCTTGCACACAGGTTATGCACTGAAAAATGAGGTGCATTTGGAAACAGAACTGTCTACACCTCCAGCAATGATGTGTGAACTCTCCTTGTCGAGATCACATTTTTTTATGTCTTGGTTTGAAAGCAAGATCATTACTTTATTAAAAGCTTCCTCTGAGAACAAAGGAACAACAATTCAATCCACAGAACTGGCTGGATAGAAGGCCGGAGGAATGGCACAGTATTTTCTACTTCAAATGCATATTGGCAAAATAAGGGAAGGGTCTCATGAGAGGAAAGCACTCCTTTTCTAGAAGATATGAGAAAGAAATTTTTTACAGTGAGAACATTCACTGGAACAACCTCCCCGGGGACGTGGTAGAGTCCCCACCACTGGAAGTTTTCAAAATGCAATTGGGCAGGGTGCTGGATAATCTCATCTAAGGTCCCTTTCCCATGAAAGGCTGGCCCAAATGATCTTTTGAGGTCCCTTCCAGCCTGGGCTGTTCTATGATTCTGTAAAAAAAAAGCATGTAAAAAAGACTAGTAGAATGACCAGGGAAGTAGAGAGCCTGTCATACAACAGAGGGCTCAGAAAGTTTAGGTTGTCTGGTGTAGCAAAATGTAGGCTGATAGGAGATATGGGTATTTCTCCTAAATCTGTCCATGAGAAAAATCACCAAAAAACCCTGAACAACTATTTAAGGTAAAGGATAAGTATCACAGATACAAAGTGATACTGATTTTTCACAAACAAATTTAAACTACATAGTGGAAAACCTTAATCAGCAGGGAGCAGTGAGATTCTGGAATAATCTTCCAGCTGGAGTGGTTAGGATGAAAGCTTACTGACTCTGAAAAGTAATTTTTACAGTAATAGTTGCAGAAAGTCAAAACTTGAGTAGCGTAGGAAACAGATTGTGAGAAGGTTGGTTATCATCACCAGAGAGTGGAATGATTAGTTCAGAAAGTCCCTTTAGACATGCATTCCTGAGATTTCCTTTTTTTGTTGGTTTTTTTTTATTTTAACAACATTCAACTAAATGAATGTTTTACTGAAAAGGCTGGGAGTATAACCAGCATGAAAATTATAACAAAAATATAATAATAATATTAATAGGAACAATAGGTAAATAAAGCAGTTCAACAATTTTACAAGTAATTTGGGAAATTCATCTGTCACAGGTTTGGTTTGCTGCTTTCCTTTTTCCTTACTTTTTTTCTTTTTTTTAGAAATGGTAGGTTGTAAACTTTGGATTGCAAGTGAACAACAAGAAATAACTGTACATGTTTGTGCTATTTATGACTTCTTCAGAGAGCTCCGTACCGACTTCAGTGGTGCAGCTATTTGACAAAAGACACGGGTTTTA